>JASANG010001772.1:0-112246 GCA_030248215.1 Enoplolaimus lenunculus | reverse complement strand
CGAGCGAAAAGCTAGACATTATTGTCTTTTTACTCTATTACAGAACTTCAGTTTGAAGTCTGGGGAAATTTTTGTATATGAAATATATTTGAAAACAAACCGTGAGCGAAGCGAGCGAAAAGCTAAACACTTGTCTTTTACTCTATTACAGAACTTCAGTTTGAAGTCTATGGGGAAATTTTTGTATATGAAATATATTTGAAAACAAACCGTGAGCGAAGCGAGCGAAAAGCTAGACACTATTGTCTTTTTTACTCTATTACAGAACTTCAGTTTGAAGTCTATGGGGAAATTTTTGTATATGAAATATATTTGAAAACAAACCGTGAGCGAAGCGAGCGAAAAGCTAGACACTATTGTCTTTTTTACTCTATTACAGAACTTCAGTTTGAAGTCTGGGGAAATTTTTGTATATGAAATATATTTGAAAACAAACCGTGAGCGAAGCGAGCGAAAAGCTAGACACTATTGTCTTTTATTACAGAACTTCAGTTTGAAGTCTGTGGGGAAATTTTTGTATATGAAATATATTTGAAAACAAACCGTGAGCGAAGCGAGCGAAAAGCTAAACACTTGTCTTTTACTCTATTACAGAACTTCAGTTTGAAGTCTATGGGGAAATTTTTGTATATGAAATATATTAGAAAACAAACCGTGAGCGAAGCGAGCGAAAAGCTAGACACTATTGTCTTTTACTCTATTACAGAACTTCAGTTTGAAGTCTATGGGGAAATTTTTGTATATGAAATATATTAGAAAACAAACCGTGAGCGAAGCGAGCGAAAAGCTAGACACTATTGCCTTTTTTACTCTATTACAGAACTTCAGTTTGAAGTCTGGGGAAATTTTTGTATATGAAATATATTTGAAAACAAACCGTGAGCGAAGCGAGCGAAAAGCTAGACACTATTGTCTTTTTTTACAGAACTTCAGTTTGAAGTCTGTGGGGAAATTTTTGTATATGAAATATATTTGAAAACAAACCGTGAGCGAAGCGAGCGAAAAGCTAGACACTATTGTCTTTTTACTCTATTACAGAACTTCAGTTTGAAGTCTGTGGGGAAATTTTTGTATATGAAATATATTTGAAAACAAACCGTGAGCGAAGCGAGCGAAAAGCTAGACACTTTTTTCTTTTTACTCTATTACAGAACTTCAGTTTGAAGTCTGTGGGGAAATTTTTGTATATGAAATATATTTGAAAACAAACCGTGAGCGAAGCGAGCGAAAAGCTAGACACTATTGTCTTTTATTACAGAACTTCAGTTTGAAGTCTGTGGGGAAATTTTTGTATATGAAATATATTTGAAAACAAACCGTGAGCGAAGCGAGCGAAAAGCTAGACACTATTGTCTTTTTACTCTATTACAGAACTTCAGTTTGAAGTCTGTGGGGAAATTTTTGTATATGAAATATATTTGAAAACAAACCGTGAGCGAAGCGAGCGAAAAGCTAGACACTATTGTCTTTTTACTCTATTACAGAACTTCAGTTTGAAGTCTGTGGGGAAATTTTTGTATATGAAATATATTTGAAAACAAACCGTGAGCGAAGCGAGCGAAAAGCTAGACACTATTGTCTTTTTACTCTATTACAGAACTTCAGTTTGAAGTCTGTGGGGAAATTTTTGTATATGAAATATATTTGAAAACAAACCGTGAGCGAAGCGATCGAAAAGCTAAACACTATTGTCTTTTACTCTATTACAGAACTTCAGTTTGAAGTCTGTGGGGAAATTTTTGTATATGAAATATATTTGAAAACAAACCGTGAGCGAAGCGAGCGAAAAGCTAGACACTATTGTCTTTTTTACTCTATTACAGAACTTCAGTTTGAAGTCTGGGGAAATTTTTGTATATGAAATATATTTGAAAACAAACCGTGAGCGAAGCGAGCGAAAAGCTAGACACTATTGCCTTTTTTACTCTATTACAGAACTTCAGTTTGAAGTCTGGGGAAATTTTTGTATATGAAATATATTTGAAAACAAACCGTGAGCGAAGCGAGCGAAAAGCTAGACACTATTGTCTTTTACTCTATTACAGAACTTCAGTTTGAAGTCTGTGGGGAAATTTTTGTATATGAAATATATTTGAAAACAAACCGTAAGCGAAGCGAGCGAAAAGCTAGACACTATTGTCTTTTTACTCTATTACAGAACTTCAGTTTGAAGTCTGTGGGGAAATTTTTGTATATGAAATATATTTGAAAACAAACCGTGAGCGAAGCGAGCGAAAAGCTAGACACAATTGACTTTTTACTCCTATACAGAACTTCAGTTTGAAGTCTGTGGGGAAATTTTTGTATATGAAATATATTTGAAAACAAACCGTGAGCGAAGCGAGCGAAAAGCTAGACACTATTGTCTTTTTACTCTATTACAGAACTTCAGTTTGAAGTCTGTGGGGAAATTTTTGTATATGAAATATATTTGAAAACAAACCGTGAGCGAAGCGAGCGAAAAGCTAGACACTATTGTCTTTTTATTCTATTACTGAACTTCAGTTTGAAGTCTGTAGGGAAATTTTTGTATATGAAATATATTTGAAAACAAACCGTGAGCGAAGCGAGCGAAAAGCTAGACACTATTGTCTTTTTACTCTATTACAGAACTTCAGTTTGAAGTCTGTGGGGAAATTTTTGTATATGAAATATATTTGAAAACAAACCGTGAGCGAAGCGAGCGAAAAGCTAGACACTATTGTCTTTTTACTCTATTACAGAACTTCAGTTTGAAGTCTGTGGGGAAATTTTTGTATATGAAATATATTTGAAAACAAACCGTGAGCGAAGCGAGCGAAAAGCTAGACACTATTGTCTTTTTACTCTATTACAGAACTTCAGTTTGAAGTCTGTGGGGAAATTTTTGTATATGAAATATATTTGAAAACAAACCGTGAGCGAAGCGAGCGAAAAGCTAGACACTATTGTCTTTTTACTCTATTACAGAACTTCAGTTTGAAGTCTGTGGGGAAATTTTTGTATATGAAATATATTTGAAAACAAACCGTGAGCGAAGCGAGCGAAAAGCTAGACACTATTGTCTTTTTACTCTATTACAGAACTTCAGTTTGAAGTCTGTGGGGAAATTTTTGTATATGAAATATATTTGAAAACAAACCGTGAGCGAAGCGAGCGAAAAGCTAGACACTATTGTCTTTTTACTCTATTACAGAACTTCAGTTTGAAGTCTGTGGGGAAATTTTTGTATATGAAATATATTTGAAAACAAACCGTGAGCGAAGCGAGCGAAAAGCTAGACACTATTGTCTTTTTACTCTATTACAGAACTTCAGTTTGAAGTCTGTGGGGAAATTTTTGTATATGAAATATATTTGAAAACAAACCGTGAGCGAAGCGAGCGAAAAGCTAGACACTATTGTCTTTTTACTCTATTACAGAACTTCAGTTTGAAGTCTGTGGGGAAATTTTTGTATATGAAATATATTTGAAAACAAACCGTGAGCGAAGCGAGCGAAAAGCTAGACACTATTGTCTTTTTACTCTATTACAGAACTTCAGTTTGAAGTCTGTGGGGAAATTTTTGTATATGAAATATATTTGAAAACAAACCGTGAGCGAAGCGAGCGAAAAGCTAGACACTATTGTCTTTTTACTCTATTACAGAACTTCAGTTTGAAGTCTGTGGGGAAATTTTTGTATATGAAATATATTTGAAAACAAACCGTGAGCGAAGCGAGCGAAAAGCTAGACACTATTGTCTTTTTACTCTATTACAGAACTTCAGTTTGAAGTCTATGGGGAAATATTTGTATATGAAATATATTTGAAAACAAACCGTGAGCGAAGCGAGCGAAAAGCTAGACACTATTGTTTTATTACTCTATTACAGAACTTCAGTTTGAAGTCTGTGGGGAAATTTTTGTATATGAAATATATTTGAAAACAAACCGTGAGCGAAGCGAGCGAAAAGCTAGACACTATTGTCTTTTTACTCTATTACAGAACTTCAGTTTGAAGTCTGTGGGGAAATTTTTGTATATGAAATATATTTGAAAACAAACCGTAAGCGAAGCGAGCGAAAAGCTAGACACTATTGTCTTTTTACTCTATTACAGAACTCCAGTTTGAAGTCTGTGGGGAAATTTTTGTATATGAAATATATTTGAAAACAAACCGTGAGCGAAGCGAGCGAAAAGCTAGACACTATTGTCTTTTTACTCTATTACAGAACTTCAGTTTTAAGTCTGTGGGGAAATTTTTGTATATGAAATATATTTGAAAACAAACCGTGAGCGAAGCGAGCGAAAAGCTAGACACTATTGTCTTTTTACTCTATTACAGAACTTCAGTTTGAAGTCTATGGGGAAATATTTGTATATGAAATATATTTGAAAACAAACCGTGAGCGAAGCGAGCGAAAAGCTAGACACTATTGTCTTTTTACTCTATTACAGAACTTCAGTTTGAAGTCTGTGGGGAAATTTTTGTATATGAAATATATTTGAAAACAAACCGTGAGCGAAGCGAGCGAAAAGCTAGACACTATTGTCTTTTTACTCTATTACAGAACTTCAGTTTGAAGTCTGTGGGGAAATTTTTGTATATGAAATATATTTGAAAACAAACCGTGAGCGAATCGAGCGAAAAGCTAGACACTATTGTCTTTTTACTCTATTACAGAACTGCAGTTTGAAGTCTGTGGGGAAATTTTTGTATATGAAATATATTAAATATATTTGAAAACAAACCGTGAGCGAAACGAGCGAAAAGCTAGACACTATTGTCTTTTTACTCTATTACAGAACTTGAGTTTGAAGTCTGTGGGGAAATTTTTGTATATGAAATATATTTGAAAACAAACCGTGAGCGAAGCGAGCGAAAAGCTAGACACTATTGTCTTTTTACTCTATTACAGAACTTCAGTTTATAGTCTGTGGGGAAGATTTTGTATAATATAAAATATTTCTAGGCACTAGGAGTTGAAACAGAGTGGCCGGAGACTCAAAGTCAGAACTTAAACAGAACTTTGAAGAATTCGCAAGCGAAGCGGGAGAGAAGCTACACATTGTTAATCCTTAAGTAACTGTCTAGACATTTCTATATTTCAACAGCGCGGCGTCTAAACCGCCATACCGAGCCACCCCTGGTCTAGGGGTTATGTAGTGAAGCTTTGCGAAATTTTTATTACTATCTCGAGTTTTGAGCTGAGGTTGGCAATTTAATTTTGATGTTTACGTGTGCACAGCGCTGCAGGCAAAATTTTTTTAAAATTGATCAGTGAAAAATATCGCGAGCGAAGCCAGCGAGGAACCGCACCTAATTATTGTATCTAATGTAAATGATGACGCAAGTACTGACTTCGATTGGGGGGCCGCGGCCCTCCCCGGCTGTCCTCTCGATACACCCATGCTATTAAATTAACAGAATGTTTTGAAATATTCATAGTTTCACTAATATGTCAAATAGAAAATATGTAACTTTTGTGTGAATAAGTAATTTACGGTATTGCATACACTGCAAAAAATGGTGAGTCAAATTGACTATCTTCGAAATAGGCTTCAGCACTATACTGAGTCGCACATTTGGCTCTGACAGAGTTGAATTTGACTCAGTTTGTGTAGTCCCGAATACCCTATTTCGGAGAGTCGATTTAACTCACCATAACGTCCAATACCAGACGTTGTGTTTTTAAATCAAGCAGACTTTACAAGCGTTAATTAATAATTTATTGCCGTTTGCAATAAGGTTGGAGGACAGTATAGTAAATTCAGTCAGCTTGGTTCTTTACCTCAACACGCAAATGACTTCTTAAATCTACAACAGACATACTATGCAAAATGTAATCTAAATCTTGACTTGGGGTATTCATTTACAAATTAAGAGGTCCCGGGCAGTTTCATTCAAAGTGGACTTGATCCTGTGGGGTTGATCTCTGATACCGCCTCGGCTCCTTTTCAAACCCGCAATATTCGGCACTTAAACTCAAAGTTAGGTTCTATTAACAATTATAATTCTCGAAATACTGGGTTTATGGCAGTTAGCAATAAAACTTGGACCTGGGAGAAGTAGCGAAAGGGACCACTCACACAAAATACGCATCACGCGTATTAATGGAATGGAGCGCCACGTTTAGATCCCCAACAGGAACGCAAACCAAACTTTCGTACATCATTTAACGCTACAGTTGAGCTCAGCCGCTTGCTCTCTATATATTGCACAGCTTTACTCCGTCAAAAATTTCTGGATCTGCCACAGGTTAATGTGAGAGAATAAATGGAATTTTTGATAATTTGTCCCACTGCGAATAATGAAAACTAAGTTTCAGGCAACGGTTGTATTTTATACGTGGACGTGGTACAGAGGCGGTAGCGGCTGGTGGAAAATCAATCCATATCTTCCGATATCCAACGCGCAGTTAGCTCGTTGGTTTATTATAGGTACGTCATTAGAACGTGGTGATAAACTTTCAGCAAAACTCCTGGCTCATATGTATGGATCATGGGTGTGCAGTTTTTTTCGCGAGACTGAATGGCGCAAGCTTCAAACCTTTAGACACCAATTTTTGCTTTGGCGTCAGGTCCAGCTGGAGCATCAAATTCATGTATGAGTAAGCAATGATGATGATAAAAGCGTCCACGCAAGTGTACAGAGTTGGACTAACAGCTTACTTAGATGTCAGGTGAAACAACAGAAAATTCATGCGAGAAAGAGATAAGAGTCCTGTATCAGAAAACAATTGTACACAAGGCATGATGCAATTTTTATGCTTCGCTATATGAGCGCATTTGAGGTATTATACAGAATTGAGCTTTTTGACACTTTCTCCAAAAGCTTAGGCCTTCGCTTAGCTTTCGGAATCCGCCTAGCAAAGTCTTACCCTAGAGCTGAACGCTAAACGTCTGTTTGAGCCTGAGCGGAAGCCAAAGCACTAACGTTAAATGTGGGAAAGTGTTCAAGAGCTCAAATTGCAATTATTTGTGACATAACCTGTCAGTAATATAAAAATATTTGTCACATTTCAACTGTTGTGTCAGGGAAACATGGTGTACCCAGAGGTAAAAAATACAGCAGCCGGAGGTCAACATAACTTGCCGGAGCCGGAGGTGAAGCAGGAGGTGAGGCGAAATTAGGTAGTAAAAATGATGGTCAATTAGTTAATTTTAACCAATATCTGCAATATGTTGTTAAGTTGTTCGCGTTTACGCTAATTTTCTGCAACATTTTCGATGTGACAAACGTAAAACGAAACGCGCTAAACAAAGAAATTTCGCAAAAATTATGCCATATTTGACTACCGAAATTGCCGAAAAATTCTACTGGAGCCGGAGCCAGAGGACGATTTTCTGCCGGAGGCAGACATCCAGTTGTACCCTGCAGTGCAAGTACTTCAAAGAATAAACAAGCACCCAATTTTGAGGTTTCAAATTTTTTCCCTGCTTCATGGTGCTAGTTTTGCAGAAATACCTTAAAATTTTAACTCGTGATCGGTGCCCGATTCAAAATTGTTGACGAAACACAGGTTTCAATCAAATCGCGCTTTGTTTATTAATGTTGATTATATTTTTCCTGGCTACGTTTAAAACTAAAATCTAATGAAAATGTGAACCACTGAACAATATTTTTCCGAGATTTTCGGTCTTTACGTCTACGTCTGAAGCCTAATAAAAAATTGTTCTAAAGCTTAAACTTTACTCGCTTGCAGCCTGACGGAAATGCGGTCTGCTTCTGATTTGTACATAGACCGTATTGTTAAACACAGACTATTATTTTACGTAGATACCGGCAAAATTTTCAACATTAGTGGTTTGTTTTCGTTTTCAGTGAGTTGTTTTGGTATCGCTGTTCCGTTGCAAATGTTTCACTTTATTGGGTACGTTGCTTTGTGGTCATAATGTTTGACCGGACTTAAAGGTATTGCGATTGGTGACACCAAAAGAGAATGATGTCCACCTAGCAGAAGAGTGTGCAACTGCTTGGGCTGTGCATGGTACTAAATGTACCAGCACGCGTTGCATTTTTGTTCGACCCCCTCAATCAGGGGGGGTTTAAGCAAGAGATTAACAATAAAGTATGCTTCAGTACACCTACACCCCTTAAACCAGGAGGGAGTTACAATTTGCTCCTAGCATTACTACGATATAAAACTGCATACAGACCCCCTAAACAAGGGGGGGTAGGCCAAAAACGCAACGCGTGCCGGGTACATTCTTTAATACACAGAATGTACCCAGTTGCACACTCTTGTTATAAAGAGTGATCATCCACTCTTGGTGACACCAATCGATTGTATGCGAAAGGCAGTTTCGATCAATTAACAAAATTTACATTAATAAAATATATCAACAGTCACTGTTGAACTGCATTTCGTTAGTCAACCTCTGTAAGACATATGCACAGCATTAAAAACGCTGTTGTTTTTAGAATTCACAAAACGGAACGGTCAACGACGTTTGAGTTCTCCTGACTAATAATTTAGTTAAGTGCCTTCTCATATGATATTACACAATCCTTTTGTTCAGTTGATCCACGTAGCGAGCAAACTCAAACGGTTAAGCAATACAGTGCTTTGCGGGGCCGGAGTTGGAAAATATTAACAGCATGCGTCCAAATAGTACAGTGCATGCGGCATGTCGAAAATTAATTTTCAAGCCACAACAATCGATCCTATTTCGGTAATTTTAGCTCTTTCAAGAGTAAAGTGCTTAGTGCAGCCAACGCAAAAAATGACGCAATTCAACCAGAGGCGGATCCAAAAATTTCTGACGGGGGGCCGCCTGGCAAATGTTATGAAACGCAAAAATTGTAAGGTGCGGACTAGGAGCTTTACGATTTTAGGACCAACAATTTATCTTAGGGGAAAATTGTAAGGTTTTATCGCAACAAAAATTGCAGGGTAAAAAATGTTATTTTTTACGAAACAATTTGTCCAGGTGGTAAATTTTTTGGTAGGGACCTTACCGTTTAATCACAAAATTCTGACGAGGGGGCGTACGCTCCCCTTCTCCTCCCTTGTATACCCGAGTGAATTCAACTCAGGTGGGCGTATTTCCACTCCTGTCAGAATGTTTTGGCCCATGTACTTTTAGGGCCGTCCCGGTTTCTGGTTGGTCTCTAAAAGTGTCACGCTTTTGCAATGCTTAGGCTTAGGCTTAGGAATAGGCTTAAACTAATGTTACGGCCCTAAAAGTAACAGTGGCCATTTTTTGGTAATAAAATGGTCCGATTCACATGCTTAAAAATATAAATTGAGGTTTGGAAACCCTAAAAAATGCAAAATCGAGCTTCGGATATCCGAAATAGAAACTTTTATTTCTGATATCCAAATAAATATTTGGCAAGAATTGCCGGGTATCCGGATATGAAAATATATCCAATGCCCCTCACTAAAATCAAAACCCTTACGCATATGAGGATTTGCGAATGTATTGTGTCGGTATTCGGTTTTGAATATTCTAACAGAATACATGCTCAGTGCTAAAGCCCCTGCACAATTGACGAAAGCCCATAATACTGAAATTTGATCGACCGTGTTTACAGGTGTTTTAACAACAAACGATTAAAAGTACAATGGACTGCTGAATTACGTCATATTGCGTCTTTTTTATTGGTAATCACGGGATCCAAGATGTGGTGCGCTAATATACGACGCGATAGTTCATGTTTGCTCAATATTGATCCTCGTCTGTTTCTGCTGACGCTTGGTTTGACAACTGCTAATATAATTGTAAGTATGCTTGGATTTTATACACTTCGTTCCACAATATTTTGAAGCTTAATTTAACCCTTTCTCACATGAATATTTTCTATTTCCCCTGAGATCTACTTTTATGCTACGATTCGAACTCCAGTGACTGGAGTGGGAGGCGAATACCATCACCACTCAGCTATAGGAGCTTGACGCTCGAGCCGGAGGGGGCTCTCACGTCTTGTGATGATTTAGTACTGTGTATACGTGTTGCAGTTGTTAAAGACGGTGTGGTAAATACTATTTAACGTATATACACTACGCTAAGTTGCCTACAGGCAACTCAGTGTGAGAAGGGGTTAAGGCTGAAGTTGTTTAAAAAACGCCAATATATAAGCATATAAGCTTTTGCCTAAGCCACATATATAAACATAGCTGAAATGAACATGAGTCGTTTATTATGTTTTTCATAGTTTTCTGTTTTTTCAGAACATCCGAACATAGTTATTGCGTGACTATGAAAATCCATAGATTCACAACGAAATTTTATTTATCTATCAAGCCTCGCTGATTTGAAAAACACAGCCTTGCATTTGTCTAATTCTACGCTTCTGGTTTCGGTTCACAGCCACCGAGACTCAAAAAACCGAGACCAAGATCTGAAAACTACTGAGGCGTGCCTAGAACCAGACTCTCTTTCCTGGTCCTAAGCCACCTCCATTTGATGAACCTAGAAAAAAGCGGATACGCTAAAACTTAAATGGCCCAAACAAATATTACAACTGAACGCAACGCTAAGTATAAAAGTTGCAAAAATGTGTTATTTTTCTGCCAAACCAATTGCGGCGTGCATATTATTTAATGATTTTCAAAAATTTTACAGAAGAAATGGCCGATGCATCGAAATTTTTTTAATGAATGAATTTTGAAATTTTTATTTATCGAACAATTGCAGCACATTTGTAATGAAAAATTACGAGACATATACCTGCTTTAACTGGTTTTGAACGCAAAAATAACAGAATTTCCGCTATTTCTACAACGGAAACGAACACCGATTTTTTCCAGAAATGGAAACAGATATTAGGTTACACCATGACTGAAGGAAGAATTGTTAGCTACATTCTAATTTTTGAATGCAATCTAAGCTTTAGTTTTGAATTAACTATCCGGCTCCGGCCGGATATTAGATTATCCGGCTCTGGCATTTTTTGGTATCCTGTCGCACCCTGATATTTTGTCCTACTCGCTATGACAAATTTTTCATTTCATGCGACAATGTTGATTGAACGACTACTGAAGAAAGCTCAAGCTGGAAAATCGCAGTCTTTGCTATACTTTATCCTGTCACTTCTTGGTGCTGTTTGTACAAAATCTCATAGATTCCTACTGTACTGGAGTTTCGTCTGTTATTTCTTGTATTCTGCTGTGTCGCTGACACTGTTGTGTGTCAAAACGGTAATTTGTTAATTTAAATGCAACGTAGTTGAAATTAGTGTCGTGACTATGTTTAGACATCAATCCACTCGGAATTGTAATTGATAATTTTTATCACAAGCGTTTGAAAAAGTGTACACCTAAGCTTAAGCAAGAGCCTAAGCCTAAGCAAAAAATAAAGTTTAAAATCAAAGCCTAGTTTTTTGCTGTTTCACCGCAATTTATCACAAGCGTTTGAAAAAGTGTACACCTAAGCTTAAGCAAGAGCCTAAGCCTAAGCAAAAATTAAAGTTTAAAATCAAAGCCTAGTTTTTTGCTGTTTAACCGCAAATTAAGACGGCTCTAAAAATAAACCAGGCCGGTGATATACGTACACTTTTGATAATGCGGGTTCCAATCACATATACCTTAGTTTGCGTTTGCGACATGAAAAAAGCATTTCGTTCCAAACAGAACTGTCAGCGTATTTTAAGTATTTACAAGTGAGTACTTTACAGCAAAATTATTAATTTTCAGTGCAAATTACTTAGAAGCAATGCTCAACAAGAAAATTTTGATGCAACGCAGAAAAAATTACACTGACATTGAGGTGTATTTATTATAATTCAGCTGCAATCTGCTCAATTATAATTTGAGCTCGTAGGAGGGTGCAAACGGATAGCAAGAATAACAGAATGTACAGTGATCGAAACAATGGAAACGGATATTAAACTATAACCGTCTAAAAAACCTTTTTGTTTTCTGCCAAAACAATTAGGAAATACAAATATTCACCAGACGTTTTAAACTTTAAAAATAGCAAGTCAAGTCAACGCTTAAATTATTTGTACGAATTTCAGCCAAATGGAGCAATAGTAGTAAATCTACATTTTAAAGTTGCATAATCAAGCGGTCTCAACTAAATGAGCATTAAAATCACATAACATCTGGTATTGTTATTCATCAGATACCAAAGTTCATCTCTTGTGTGCTCGCAGACCTACATTAAATATGATAGGGAACGGTGCAACCGGAAGTGAAAAATGCCGGAGCCGGAGCTCAACGAAACTTGCCGGAGCCGGAGCCAGAGGCGAAGCGAAATTAGGCAGTAAAAATGATGGTAAATTAGTTAATTTTAGCCAATATCTGCAATATGTTGTAAGTTTGTTTGTTTTTACGCTAATTTCATGGCGAAATTTCGGAAATTCTTTTCTGAAAATTGTAACAAAAGTAAAACGATACGCGCTAAACAGATAAATTTTGCAAAATTATGCAAAATTTTACGGCCGAAATTGCCGGAAACTCCGGCAAAAATTCTACCGGAGTCGGAGGCCGATTTTCCGCCGGAGCCGCAGTCAGAGGCAGATTCCGGTTGTACTCTGCGAACCAACAGTAGTTTTTAATCCCGTGTTCATTCATTTATTCCGAAAATTTTCAATTTCAAATGCAGAAACATGTTGTCCATAGGACATCTGCGCAACTGTTTTGTCTCTCACTAAGGTGTACTCACGATTAGATTAAAGTGTACGACAGCGCATACCCTAATTGCTTATTTTAGTAGTGGGCGCATACTAAGAATATGTTTGCACATGAAATTTTTTCATTTTATGTTGATCAAAAAACCTGTACCCACATCTTGCTGATGTTCGTTTAAACTGACGCTACAGAAAAATGTCATTCGAAGCGAAATCATTGCAGAACATTTTTAATGCCAAAGAAGCACGATGTTGGCGATAGGAAATCAAATAACAAATGCGTTGATACAGCTAGCAACACAAACCCGTGCATAAAACAAGAAAATGATAATGTAAATATAGTATGGATGAGTTTTACAATTTCAAAAATATAAACCTTTTTTGAGGCGTCAGTTTAAGCTGACATTAAAAAAGGTATGGGTTAAGCGCGGTTTCGTTAACATTGCTGAGGGGATGAATGCTCATTAGGGATTAACTGGATTAAAGACGTCGGTCAACGACGTTAAATGCAGCTGTTTTTCCATTACCAATATCGAGATTGCAATCTTCACTTGAGTTACACAATCCAATAATATCTTTTTTACCCGTATGTGCAAATTTTACGCTGTTATCCAACAAATTAGCTTGTTTTGTGGAATTTTGAACATTACTTGACTTCTCGATGATTAAATGCTCAGCTTGAGCCGTTGAGAAAAGTTGAGTTCCGTCTGATTCGTGCCAAACCTTACTGTAAATAAATAGAGTTGTTAGACCGAGTAGCTCGTTTTGAGGTGAACGTAATCGAACGTGGCGATATCCTGAAAGTTTAACTTTTCGGTTATTTGTTTAGTTATAAGTTACGCTCGTTCAAGATTAATATATTTTTCTCTGAAACATACAGCTGTACATAGCTATAGAAAGCAGTTATTAATTTTCTGAGCTGTCGAATTTAAATATGGAGTCGTATTCTCAACTGTGTGTAGCACATATTACCTGTTGGTGATAGACCTTGACCTTGTGTTTTTCGAACAAAAGAATAATACGTTGAAAATTCTGCCCATTTTGGCACTTGATGTGTTTTATCTTTATTGAAATGTTAAGGTTGGTAGCTGCCGCGGTACGTTTGTTTCAAATAGTAAAAAGTGCTATTCAGAACAGTAGAAGTTATAACTTATCACTCAAGAGTGAAGATAGACAAGATTAAAGAAATTGCAGAATTAATTGCTTAAGATGCGTATTGGTACATTTTTGCACCGCAATGCCGAAACCACTGCTTTAAAAGTTACTACTTTTATATATATACATATATATATCAGAGTGCAACCGAAATTCGGGTTCCGGTTCCGATAATTTTTGACATTCCGGTTCCGGTAAATTTTTTGTGGAATTAGAAATTCCGGTATTAAATTTTGGTTCGATGGAAATTAAGATATTTCAGTAAAAAATGACGATAAAAATTAAGTAGATTTCATTCGTGTAGCATATAAATTTTGACAACCGCTTTAAATAAACTAGCGAATGTTGATGGCGCTTCCGTGGATTATGAAAATCAAAAATAAAGCAGATAAAGTGAATACCTATCTCCAACTAAGGGTTATTTCACAAATAATATTGTAAAAACGAAAATTATAATGATTTTTTTCGGTGGCATGTATTATTCATTTCCGCAGAATATAAAAAACTAACCTGTACGCAGAAAACGCAGTGGAATGACACGCTGAGCGTAGCATTTATTTGAGCTAACATCTTGCACAGCAAATCTGACAAACGCTAAATCAATGAAGTTTATCTAAAATGAAAATATTTCGTGTAAAAACTGGGAAAACAAACCCTTGTAATAAGGTGTTCTGAATGAAACATTTACGATTTAGAAACGCAAAAGAAGTCATTAAAAGTTAACCCAGTATTTGGCTGATGAAATGATTTTTATACTGAAAATTAGAACGCTGAGCCTGCAAAAACCAGAAGGATTGCAGGCTATTACTTGTGACTTACAGTTGGGTAACTGTGGGAAGTTGATGATTTTCTAGTTTAAAGGGCCCATATCACCACTTAGCCTTGCAAGTTCTATCTCGATGTGATGCTAACTGCTCTAATTCAGTGACGTGGCCCTTTAATGTTTATTGTCCCAGCGGATGACAACTATAACTTAAGTTCTTAGAGAGAACAGGCGTAGCCACGGACTCCCTTAAGGTGTGGTTTTAGACTTGGTTTAGTTTTATGTTTTAGTTTTTAGTTTGAATTATGGTTGAGAGTGGCACAGCCACCTACAGTAACTGTTCAGTGTTTCACAAAACAAAAATTAAGAACAATACTGAGACGTTTGCAGAATTTAAATTGCCCAAAGCAATTTCAGTTCAGAGTAAAAATAAACGTAGTAATTGATTGCTATAATTTGGACTAATATCTTTTGCTGGAGCGTAGTCATGGGCGAATCGTAATAGAGGCCAGTGAGGCCGCGGCATCACAACCCGCTGTGTCGAGGCAATGTGACGACTGTTTTAAAAATGAAACATTTGAAACAAAAAATATGTTTTGACCCACGTTTAAACACTATTTGTGAGTCCGTAATACAAAGGAACCGCACAGTCAAATCAGGATTCGCTCATGACCGCGGTGAATAACAATTGTAAAACGGTCAGCATGTCTAAATGGTTACAAACTCGACGATGCTGTCACCTTAAAGAAAAATGTTTGGTTCCACACTGGATTGGTCGAATTTCGAAGAATCGGTTTTGTTTTTTGTTTTGCGCAATCTGATGGTACGCCAAGTATTTCAACTGTTATTGCTGTACTTACAATAGACGTCAAGGATATATGTTGAGCAGAAACTACCTAAAATATATCATTCTCAAATTGTATATTGTTTATCATGAGTAATGTGACGGATAAAACGTGTTACCACGCCGACATCAATGACCTCTAGGCCCCTATTCTCAAACGTGCGTCGCAACTATCATCAGTTTGCAGTTGTTGAAACCAAAATTGGCAAAGCAGTGCAAATCATACGCAAAAATTGTGCTTAATTTTGAGATTCAGCATTCACTGGTTCTAAATTAACAAGACTAATCACCAACTGGTGATAAGTGGCCCTAAACACAGTCAGTCTATATTATTAGAGCTGGACTTTGAGGCGTGATTCCTGCATAGAACAAATAAGGTTTGCTTTTGCAACTAAAGTTAATGTACAATTCTGACGATACTTATCAACGAAGATATATAAACTTTCAAAACTTTCACAATCAATTCACAAATTACTTTTAACCTTGATGCGCTACAGTTTTTCTGGTATATTTTTTGGTTGGTGTTGCAAATTTTGTAACCATTTTGGCTAGTAAATCATTATCGCAAACAAAATACACCACCCACGAATTTCAGGTGTTGTTATTTTGCATCTCTTATCGCCACCCTGCGGTACAAGTTTATGTTTGTTCCGATATTTTGCAGAATACAAATTTTACCTTCAGCTCCAGACGCCTAGAAGCCGTGGGTGGATAAACATCCTGCCAAGGGTTAAAGGTAAAATGTTGTAGATGGCAAGAATCATACAAGACCGCTGGTTTCAACTGATATCCACAACTGCCATTCTGTTCGAACATAGCAGTATTCAGTGCACTAGCTGCATCTGAAATGTGTCATTTATTAGTAATACAATTATTCTAAACTTATCACTATAGGTTTGCCTAATTCAAATGGACCCGATAACCAGGCTTACTATTCAACAAATTTTGTCGGAACATAAAATGAGGCAGATGCGTAAAAGCAAAACTTGCTAACAGATTTAAATTCATTTTACTAATACTCTTCACAAACCAAGGTAAGCACATGTGGGTTAAATTTGCATAGTGCGAGACCTAAAAATACTATATTTGTATCAAGTTCGTCTCAAAATTATTTTATTGATTTTGGAACATAAAATTTTGTAACATTTATTTGGGATAAATCTCTGCAAATAGTTGCACATAGTATTCGTCACAAAAACGCGAAAATGTTTAGTTCACCCACACTCTAAATTCCGATGAGTTGATTAATCAAGTCAGAGAGCTAATTATGTCATTTCTGGTTATTTCTGAGTTAAAAACAGTAAACAGTAACTCGGTCTGAGCTGGTTTAATTCCGGGTGAGTTAATTAATTCTGAGTTCTGAAAGACCTAATTCACAGCTCAGACTTCTGAGTGGATTTAACTCATTCTGAGAGATAAAATCAACTCACTGGAATTTACAGTGGCAGTGATTAACTAGATATCCGTTCTAATCTTTCTTTCGTCAATAATGCTAAAGTAACACAATTTTATATTTCAATTTCAATATTTCACTTGTGCACCTAGTTTACTTTCGATAACCTACCTAAAGTTTGATAATTTAACGCTACCATTTGAATTCCGAAAGTCCAAAACAAAAGCGGATCATAATTGGACGAATCAATACGCATACCGCCGGGATATGTGCGCACTAAGTGACTAGCGGTATACGATACGAGCTTTTTTGGTTCTTTCCTGCAAATTTTTTTCGCCTAAAATTCAAACTTTATCCGACAGTTTTTTCTGATCATATTGTACTTTACTCGCACTTTCACAATTGGTCCAGTTAATTTATAATACGACGTTGCACAAAACTGCATTAATATGCGCTTGACGATTGTTTTAAAGGATACTGGCTGGTTTTTGAAATCTTATTTAAGTACTTACTTAAGTTTACACTTAAGTAATTACTTAAGTCGCCAACTTAAGCAAATGTTTTTGAAAAACAGATTACCACAAAATGTAAGACATTGGCCGCGTTTCTAAAACCCTACTTACATATAACTTAGTACCAGGGTTTAACCGGAATTCCTGTTCCGGGCGGAATTCCTGCAAAAATTTGATTCCTGTTCCTATTCCTGTTCCTGCATTCAAAGCTGCAGGAACCGGAATTTTTACGGTATTGTGGCAAATTATTCGTAATCATTGAAATATTGGAAACTTTGTCTTTGAGAAATTTTTTTTATTTCAAAATTAGTGTTTTGTACCCAGTTCAATTCTGTTACTAATTTGTTCCTGATGTGTTTTCGCAAAACTTAATGATTAAATAGCTGAAAATTACGTTAAGCCATTTTTGGCAAGTTTTCTAAAAAGCCCAACAGTAATTCGGTGATGAAAATTATTTCAAATTCCGGTTCCTGCATAAAAATTCAATTCCTGTTGCTGTTCCTGTTTCGGCAGATTTTAGTTTCTGTTGAAACCCTGCTTAGTGTTTAAGTATGTGCTAAGCAAGTACTTAGCCCTTTTGTCGTTTTTAAAAGCGTACTTAAGTTAAGTAAATACTTAAGTTGCTGACTAAATTTGATATATTACAGAGCAACAGTTCGGTCACATTGGCCTTGGCCTAATTCAAATTATCAACTCGTGATACCTCCTTAAAAAGCAAAACTATAACTTTTTTGTTATGATCGTTTCTCATATCTGGTGTTTATTTGTATCTGCTCAAAGAGTTAAGTATTTAATTAAGTCGGTAACCTAAGTAATTACTTAAGTATGACTTAAGTGAATACACAAGTAAGATTTTGGATACCCAGGCAATGTCATATCAAGAAAATCATATCATAAGCATACATACCGCAGTAACCCGAATAAGAGAGGAAGACTGATATTTATTTGGCCTCTTAAGCGCGTAACCCCTCTCTGTTATTTGGTTACCGACTGTCATTTATTTTTAACCCGCGCTTTGTCTCCCTTCGTTACTTATTTATATCCGGTACTGGAATTATCCGTTGAATGAAACGTTTATTTGAAAAGCTTAATATATTTCTCAACGGTTAACTTTTAATCATTTAAATTTAATCATCGACTTAACTATTTACTTATCTTATAAGTGCTCTATTAAAAACGACAAAATCATTAAGTAATGACTTAGCACGTACTTATTTACTAAGTCGTACTTAAGTACTGTAGTGACACGAATAAGAGGGGGACTGATATTTATTTGGCGTCTCCAGAGGGTACCCCCTGTTATTCGGTTACGGACTGTTATTTATTTTCAACCCGCCCTCCGTCACCCTTCGTTGATGATATATATCCGGTATTGCAACTATCCGTTGAATTAAACGTATTTTGCCTTGTATCAATAGCTTGAGCGATACTGCAAGGTTATACATAGGAATATACTTTATTTGGTCTTGCAGTCATTTATGTGCTATAATTAGGGATACTGACATTTATGGACTCTAGTTATGGTTTAGGGACTCTATCAGCTTACAGACTCTGCAGTCGTTCGATATGAGAATAAAATTACAAAATTTATTCAATATCCTAAACATGTCAGTAAATCTCCTATTTCTTAAAATAAAACATCAATGATACATTTATACTTCAATATCCGTAATCCGTTCGTCTTTCTGCTACTTTGCTCACGATTTGTTTCCACTTTCGTTATTTTTACTTTCAATTTACACTACGGCCAGAGCCAATACAATAATTCTATGTTAAGTATAGAACGCGACCATATAAATCAAAAGGTCATAATGCCTGGTTCACAATATAAAATTTGGCCTGGCCACAAAATATGACCCAAATCAGGGTTAACGGGTGGTCGTTGACCCTACCTCAACGAAAATTTTCCGTTGACCCTACCTCAACAAGTAGTCTGTGCCACTCGTTGAGGTAGGGTCAACATCACTCGTTGAAGTAGGGTCAACAGAAATTTTGCGTTGAGGAAGGGTCAATGACCACTCGTTAACCCTGGGATGGGACATATTTTGTGGCTAGGCCAACTTTTTTACTGTGAATCAGGCATAACACAACAAATTTGGTACCTGAGTTTCATTGAACGACGGTATTTGATACGAGGATGGTACGATATTGAATACATTGCGCTGACTAGAAAAACTACACGTACTTTGCATTTGGTTCACCTGCTGATTGTCATCATCTGGACATTGTAAGGTATCTGCAAAAATGAACTATTGTACATATCCACCCATACGTAAAATTAAAGACTCAGGCCTAAGCATAGGTAAGTCCTGTCTGAGACCAAAACCTGAGACCATATTCCGGAAATTTAAAAATACCGGACCCGAAGCCGGAAAACAAAAACTACTTGTTACCAAAAAATCCATTTTCACGCTATTTTGTCGACTTCAGTGGTGTAAACACTCCACTTAAAACGTATGATAAATTATGGACTATGGTACAAATTGAAAATTTTAGCATTACACGATCATACAGTTTTATAAAAATAATTTAGAATAATAATACCAATTTTTTTGAAATTTTCGACGGGAAAAATATTCAACACCGAAAATACCGGAAAATTCATTACAGGACTCGGACAGCGAAAATACCAGATTTCCTTACCGGAAGCGGAATTTCGGTTGCACCCTGCTTCAGACTATGCGTAAATGTAGTGGAAAAGTGCACAAGTGTTACGAAATTTTCCGTAGCTTGTATAAGTACAAGAGGTCAAAACGTAGCACAAAAGAACACTAAAAATATAAAACTAATCAAGTAAGTGTAAAACAACATAAAGTAAAAACGCCAACTTTTTACGAAACTGACATTCATGCGTTAGATCCATGTATAAGCACAGGGAAGATATTTAAACCCGCAAGCCTTACCAGCCGAAATATGGATCTAAATTTTAGTAATGGCTTTTACACTGAAATCGGTCAAATTGTACCAAACATTTTTTATTTTGTTTATAAATTATAAAATTTAGAAACTGATTACAAAGCATACAGAATAGCTTTTTGCTCGCTTCGTCTGAAGTTCCGTTGATCAGGACAGTATACAACGAGAAGAATGGGTAACAATATTACTTTACCACATTTCAAGAAAGATGGAAGAACGGCATTTTTACACGATTTAAATAACGATGCTGGCTTATCTTGGAGTCTAAACAATAAAGATATATCCTTTTCGAAATAAAATTCTGACTACGTCCCTGTGTTTGATTACATTCCTACTATGATATAAAATCGCTATTTCAAATCTACTAATGAAATAGCAATTAAGCCAGCATGTTGTCGTTACCATTATTTTTAGAATGCAGCGATCTGTCATGCTTGCGAAAACTGCTGCTGTTGCTGTACACACAGCCGCTATCCAGAGCCGGATTCGAAGAAAAACCTAAACATTAGTTGAAACAACATTTTGGTTTAGGCTCACATATTTAAATACGTATAGTACCTGTGACCAGTTAGCGATACGTTTTCAAACAAATGAACTCGTACAATTGTGGAAGGCTTCCACTGGGGTAAATGAAATTTTCGTAAAATATAATTTATTTAATGCTGTTGATAAATATTTTTGGACAGGGTAAAGAAGATGATCGTAAGGAGGGGCGGTGACGAGCCCGATAAAGAGATATATTCTTCCTCAAAATATCTGGATAAGTGAGAAAAGCACATTTGCAAAAGTTGCAATAAAATATGCTGAATCGCATAGGTGTCAAAAATACTAGCTTCACTCGCTAGCAAGAAACTATCATATAGTTTCTCGAATTGCAGCCCTGGCCGTGGTACTGTTTGTCTCGTGCTAATTACGCTAACAAAAGTAAACAAATTCAATTTTTTGGAGACTGCATGCATATACTGTAGCGACCCGAATAAGAATGAGGTTCCCATTTTGAGTCCTGACCAATAGAAGTCCGTATCCCTAATAAGAGTTCGTAAGCGGATAGAGTCCCTAAACCCAAATTAGAGTCCATAAATGTGAATTATCCCTAATTGTACTGCACAAGCGGCTTCAGGACCAAATAATGTTGAGTTCGAAAGCTTATAGCATACTTTAGTATTGAATGTACTTTCCTATAGCTACAATACCTGATATGTATCAGTGACGAACGGCGGCGGAGGGCGGAATACAAATAAATAACAGTCCGTAACGGAATAACACGAGCTACGCTCTTGAGAGGACAAATAAATATCAGCCCCCCTCATATTCGGGTCACTACAGTATGTCGCTTGCCACATTTTAATTTTTCTCGGTCTAATTATTTACTAAACCTAAGCTTGAGCCTGAAAGGTAAACCTAAATATGAATCTTTTCCTAAGCATACAGTGTCTAAAGCCTCAGGCTCCCTGTATCAATATGAAAATGTCCAGTAATAATGATGAACGTAAGTCAATTCAAATGCCGCGCAGGTAAAAGTGTTTACATCGCTTTTACTAACGGGCGCCACACACCTTTAAATTTGACCGTTTGACAATAAACCACCAAATCTGACAGTTCTTGAGCAACTTGAATTCCAGCAGATCGACCACGAGCTGACAACATTACAGTTGGAATTCTTTCTTGGTCAGTATTTTCTTGATCGAGTTGAGATTTTGTCGTCTTTCTTGACAAAGTGAACTCACTAAAATTTTAACTTCGATATTGGTTTGTGCATTAATATACTAACAGAAAAGCATAAAATAGAATATTAAACAATAAACTTGTAAAAATAAGGCAAATAAATATATAGTATTGTACGTGGAAACGCATATATGAATAAGAAGTTAATGTCAGAGTGTAAACGCGGGTTGTCACGGAAACAGATATACTGATCCAAAATAATGAACACGGAAAACGGATATTTAAGCATTAAATGTTTAAAAAATGTTTTGTTTTTCTACAAATACAATTAAACCAGTGCAGGTATTCATTGATCTTTCTAAAATTTTATAGACAAAATCCCCGTCTTTCTAAACTTTGAGCTTTACATAAGAAGCGGAATCTTGGTATTTTCATAATTTAAACGGACAATTAATTTTATCGCAAACGGATATACGATACAGCAAGAACTCATGTCTTGAATTCCGGACTCACGCACATTTATGTACCAATATTTAAACAAGCGTCGAAATTACGTTTTGAGGTACGATTTACAACCTGGAGTTTGAAGGCACGGAAATGTAGGTATGTTTACAGGTTAAATAACATATTTTCACAGCCTAAAGACCAGATATATACTCAATATTGAGATAGGCGCTATACACATTTAAAAACATAAGTATAAAGTCAAAAATTAACTATGGATTCATCCTAACAACACAGTGAGACAGTGCGAATGAATCGAGTAGCAACGGCTTGCTTGTGAATTGATTTCAGCTTTTCTTTTTATACTACTTGCCTTGATATAGAGTCCATTTTAAACGAATCGTTGACACGTGCAGTTTTGCAATAATTGTTTGATGCACTTGTATCATTACATTTGACCTTGGTGTCTATAAGACAATAGTCACTGTTTAATATAGAACTTCAAGCAAAGTACGTGGTGAAATTTTGTTTCTACTTAGTTAAACCCGTAAAAGAAAGGAATATACTATACTTCAAAATTTATCGCCGATGTGATTTGCCAGGGAAGCAATTGGAGCAGTCGCTGGTCATAGCAGAAACTTTACAATCATGTGTTAAATGTCGTCTATTTTGTCGTATCTGCTTATTAAGCAGAACCGTGCATATGTTGCGGCGCCCCCTAAACTGATGTCCGGACCCTTTAGCAACGGACGAAGACATACATTTCTTGGTTTTAGTTTGAGTTTTTAAAATTTGTTTTGTTTTCCAACATTGCACCGTTTTGAGGCCACGATGCCCTCCACCGGATGGGAGTTAGTGGATGCACAAAACAACCCTCACTTAATCTCAATTCATAATATTTCTATTGATAAACGCACGTTTCGTAGTCGTACACATACAAATATATTGTAAAATTTCAATTTACGGACGCAACAAGATTTGAAACTAGACCAAGCCCTGTCGTACTAACAATTTTGAAATGCAAAAATTATGCCGAGGTTACAACACCAATTAAAAATTTTTGTTCTTTCAGCGCACATGGCCAATCGTTAGAATAACGAATAATGGCTAGGTTTCTGAAATCTTACTTAAGTATTTACCTCAACAGAGTAATGATAATGATGCTGATATCGTAATTGAATATTTTGATGGGAATGTAGAATACGTTAGACTTGGTGAATTTCCTGCGGATCTTATGGCAAAATACCACGTCGATGGGCGTTATCACTCTTCACTGGAACTCTTGCCTCGTGACCAGCAATTGACAGTCAGGCATAGCTTCGCCAGTTTATTTGATTCGCGCTGCAATTGGAACATCACGGCGATCAAGCCGAATAATCCGATACCTTCGTAATTAACCTTGGAAACGATCAATCCAAAATTGCTGCATGTCATACTTGCCGGTAAACGACAGAAACCAGGTGGACGTAACCGCAAAGACGAGAAGTTGTGCATGAGCAGTGCAAAAGACCAGCAGTAGAAATACAATTGGAGAGCGAGCAACAGTCTGTACAACAGCAACCATTTCAAGGTATACAACCACATGAGTCAGCAGCATATTATACAGTAAACATATCAACAATCTAACGGGAAGTATTCAGTTCAGTTACGACAACAAATGATTCAACCACAAGAACAATTAGAACAACAAACTATTGAACCACAACAACCAGTAGTGTTAGCGGCAAAACAAGTTCAGAGGGATCACCTGGAAGAAACTACAATCACGGCAACGACGACAGCAGCAACAACATACAGTTGGTTCACAGGATGGATTTGTGGGGCAATGCCAGCAGCACGCACCAGAAAAATCCGGACAAGTGTTTAAATCGGATTCACGACATCACCATTACACAGTGCTTTAAGCTAATTATTCGCCATCGGACAATGATATATCGGTTGGGACGGTAGACAATGTCTGTGCGCCAAAACGTCGGGTGGATACAGATTCGGCAGCGTACATTGTATATGTGGGGCAGAAAAAAGCTTCAACGGTTTGCGGAAAACACTGAAAATCATTCCACTTCATGTGAAGTTACACGATCCTTGAACAAACCCAAGATTTCACATAGCAGCAATTGTGGATAATCCTTTGCCGCCTTGGAATGAAGAAACAGTGTTGGTGCAAATGATGCAGAATAAGACGACAGATTGTGCGAAGCTGTCGTGACAATAGAGGACAGTACGCAACCAAGGGCGACAGATTCGGAACACTTAGAACACTTATCCAACTCGAATTAGGTGGGGAACGATGAAAGTTATTTGCAGCAGCAGCCGGGTCCTAGCGGAATTGCATAAAAGAGAGCGGAAGATGGTAGTATTGAAAAGTGTTCAGAAAATATTTGGTACAGGAAAGCCTAAAAGAAAGCATAAGAAGCCAGTAAAAGGCTCACAAGAACGTCATAGACAGAAATATTGGGACAAATATTTCGGAAACTGGTGAATTTTTGGAATGCAGTGGTCCGCACTTCCTTAGGAAGGAACGCATGTGGCGTGGCCTGGCAATTATGCTTAAAACATTATGTAGATTTGCTATGTAGATTTGCTATTACTTTGTTCTAAGCTTACGCCTAAGCGCTACGCGTTTACAATTACTGATTTTAGAATCGCCGGCTAGAATATCCAGGCAAATATAAAACAACATTTAAGCTTTTTGCGCATTGTAGCTCCTTGCTTTAAGTTTTCATATTTTGTCTACTAAACATTTTTGAAATATAAAAATTGACATTTCGATAGATGTTGCTGGTATAAAAGCTGAATATTGTGTGTTTGGGGCGTCAGTTTGAATCAGAGTATTTGAAGTTGCAATAAAACGAATTCACAGCATTTTGTTGATTTTACTTCGCTTGTAATTTGCGTTGCCAGCTGCACTTGTGGCGGCGATTGATCAGCTTGCTCAGGCTTTAATTGACTTGCCTGTCCTAGCGGACGGCGATTTGTGCTTAGTTGCCTGTGACCGTTGGTCGCGGCGATTCGCCTGCCTAACGGCGGCGACGTGCAAAACTCAGACTGAACTCAGCCTTACCACGTTACACCTGTACGTAAAATTGTAATATATCAAAATTAGTTAGCGGATTATGTATTTACTTAACTTAAGTACGCTTTTACAAACGACAAAATGGTTACGTAATTACTTAGCACGTACTTAAGTACAAAGTCGTACTTAAGTACAATTTCAGAAACCCAGCCAATGTGTTATAACGCGATTTTAAACTGTACAATTGCCGAAAACTAAACATATCGCCCATAACCAGAGGATCCTGGATCCGTGATTGATGGTTGGATTGGATGTTGCTACGACATATACATTCTGTTCAAATGTGTTTAGTTGTTTCATATATTAATCAGTGCATAGAAATATCTAAAAAAATTAAAGAACGCTTACCGTTCGCCAGTTCAGAAGAATCTATTTCATTATCATCATAGTCATCTTCAACAGTTGAATCGTCAGACCCACATGAATTGCGACTGCTGTGTCTGGTATAATCAAGTGAGCCAGACTAAAACCAAGAGAGTATACAATGAAATGGAAGTGGGGCCGCTTACGTCCGGGTCACGACGGTCCGCTTCACGAAAGATTCTTTCAAGCTGCCCTGTGCGGCCGCACTCAAAACCCATCCTCATTTGCACAGCGAAAATTGTAGTTATATAATGAAATAACTGGCAGCATTTCAACCGATTTTTATTTTGGTTTTCCTGCCTTATGGGGTTTTACGCCCCACTTCTTTGAGGATACAAGGGCAGAAATAGATGGGTTATATGATATATCAGGTTCCATGCCCAAAATTTCTGGTAACATACGAGAAACCAAACTTTCAACAGTGTTTAGAATTACCTGCTGGATCCATGTGAATAATTTTCTTTTTATATGCCGACATGGCCTCAGTTACGTGGTGGACACGAGGGATTTCACATTATTTGCAAACCGATTAAATTTTTCGACACAGGACAACTTTTTATAGGGTGGTTGAACTCAACTCGGGGCAACTCTTTTTACCTGTGCATTGAATTGGCTCTATATGCAATACTTCATTCAAACAATTGCTATTCTTGCGAAACAGTCACAACGAAACAATTACAACAAGCATTATTGTTTATAATTTGTTACTTTAGAATTTTCACTGAGTTAACCGAAGCACGGCCATTTGTGAATTTGAACAACACTTTGAGTTTTGCTACACTGCAAAAAATGGTGAGTTAAATTGACTCTCCCCGAAATAGGCTTTTTCGGACTCACAAACTGAGTCAAAATTCGACTCCGCCAGAGTCAAATTTGACTCACTGAGCGACTCATTACGTCGAATTCGACTCCGGCGGAGTCAAATTTTGGCTCAGTTTGTATAGTCCGAAAAAGCCTATTTCGGAGGGAGTCAATTTGACTCACCATTTTTTGCAGTGTAGCAATCAAACTGTTTGGGATTCGAAAAAAAAAGAAAATTATCCTTTAACAAATAATGTAAAAGATAAACACCTTCAAGTTATTCAAAGTAAACAGTGCCAACAAATCAACACAAGAAGTAAACAAACGTACCTTTTGTTGTGTTGCAGGACCACTGCAAGGTTCGAAGACTAACTTTTTGTTTTTAATAAGTATTTTATGCATTAATTGATTTGGCGATGGAAGTTTCGGATGGATCAAATCAGTTTCTGGAAGATACGCTGTGACCAAGTTCATGCCAAGAAATTTCTAAAATATAAACAACTGATTTATTAATCACCAAAAAACAGTAATGTGTTGATGGCCAGCTTAATGCTCAAATATAAACTACTCGTTTTTTCAGCACTAACAATTAAGGTCTATACAGAGGCGCTTTTTTTGCTGCGAGAACTTTCAACTGCAATTTGGCCGTGCAAGTTCATCCATCTGGGAGTGGCAGGTACCACGTACAGGTGTAAGGTTTGTTCGTTTATCGTTTCACAAAACATTTGCTGCTGCGATTTTTTGCGGGTGCGAGTTACAGCTGCAAGTTCTAAACTCAAAGACTCGCACGCCCAAAATGGTGGCTACCAGTTATTGTTCCAAAAACTCCCACTTGTGAATATAAAAATACACAAAAAGTTCCAGAATTCAGCTAAAGATCGGGAACGTTTGACTCATGCCTTATGTTACGAATCTGTGTAGTTGGTAAGTTCAATTGCTGTTGTTTCTCAGGCATTGATTTGACAGTTTGATAAACACCATGTGACTTACTTTGAAAATATTAGCCATTTTTATCTGTTGTTGCAGCGAGCAGTGATTTTCAATGCTAAGAATTACTGGATAATTGCTAGCGACAAACGCGTTATTTTTCACCACATCCACAACGCTCTGAAATTACCATTCAACATGGTAACAACTACAGCAGCAAAATTCACCTTATCCGCTTTGGAAATTTTCCTGCCCCACTATTATCAAATTTTTAGTTGCGGGACTGCGAGTGACACCGAGGCAAAATGTTAAAACGTGACCGAACCTTGGCTAAACGTTGGAAAAGAATTCAGCTAAAACGGATTATATTACATCAATAACTGGCCAATCTTTACAAACATTTTAGTTTTTGGGGGTTTTTATCGCAGACAACTAACGTTAACCATTACTTGGTTTACCCTATCTGAGCGTACCCAGCAGTAAAGCGTGGGTCTGTTTTGTCGAGTATATACCTGCGGATAACAAGAATATTAACCCTTTCTCACATGAATATTTTCAATTTCATATGAGATGTATTTTCAAGGTAAGATACGAACCCCAGTCTCACGGGTGGGAGGTGTTACGATGACCACTGAGCTATAGGAGCTTGACGCTCGAGCCCGAGTAGGCTGTCACGTCTTGTGGAGATTTTGCACTGCGCATATATGTTATAAATGTTAAACACTGCTCACAGTGTGTGTATTGCTCGTACAATATTGTATTTAGTTGCTCATAGTATACTCTATGAGTGAAAGGGTTAATGATAGGATGACAAAGATGCTGTTTTCAGAATTGGTAATTTACATATTTCTTCTATACGTTAGTCATTTGCCGCAACAAGTACTTCGTTAGAAAAGCAATCTCAAAGTAGAAATCGAACTGTTGTCTTTTGGCGTGAAGGCGTTTACGATTACCACTCAGCTATAGTGCCTCGACGCTACAGCCCGATAAGACTTACGTCTTAATAATTAAATTCTGAGCACCACTATGTATCTATGGTGCGTATACAGTTCGCGTATGATTGCTCAGAGACTACTTTTGAGTTAACAACGCGGTGAATATAAATTTTAAATTTTAATTCATAGCGCACACCTTGAAACTAATTTTTGACGTCAAAGTGTGTCCATGATAGATGACTGGGTTCCCATCATCGCCGTCCCAACAATCCAATTCAATACAGCGGCAACCAGTTAAAAGGACTTCACGGTAAAGTTCAACTGAAGAACATCCTTTTAATTGATGTCCTGTAAGGTATGTGTTATGAGACGAAGCAATATAATAACACGACAATGGTTTATCCATGTCCTGAAACCAACAAGTTTACATCATTTGCGCTAAAATGTAACCAAACTATCAGTGAAACCTAATTTATTTTTTGGTTTTTTTATTCACTTATTTGTCAAATATTTCGTGCGTACAAAAATAAATCTGTTGAACAGTATTCACAAGGCACAGTTGCTTCAATCCCTTGGTTATAGTTATAGGTTTAGAGACGACAAATTCATATATCTTCGCTGTATACTTACCTGGCTGAACAATTGATCGACAGCGTTAAAAAACGGCCCATAAGGGGCGTCCAGGTTTCTGGTGGGTCTATAAAAGAGTAGGTTTGGATTCTATATTACATTTTGTTTGCTTTGGCATATCTCAAATGGTTTTCTAACCTTTAGATTAGGCTGCTTTCTAACCTCAGTTTTGGTTTTAACTTCTTCAAACAGGAACGCATAATTCGCTTTGTCGCTCATGTAACGAACAAATCCATTAAACGACATTCTTCCAAGTGCTCGCATTTTCTTGTCTGCTTCATGGCGCTATAAACAATATTATCTGTTTAAGTAATAATACACGAGTAAGTTTGTTTCGCAGTTGTATTTTAGCAAATTTCGAGCAAAAACTGCACATTGTTACAATTTTATTTGAACGCATTGACCGTTATCATTAACGTTAGATAGCGTATAGTCGCCCTAACACGCCTGCAACAGTGCAGTCGACTCAACATGCTAGGAGACATGCAAAAGTTTTTCAAGTTCGTGCGCGAAACTTAAATCACTTAAAAACAGCTGCTAAAAGGTTACTATATGCGGCCAAAAGTTTCTCTACAGACTGTTTGTTTGGCCATTCTGGCTCCGATAGTAACTAATTAGTTATATGGTTTTAAATACACACCCATGTTGACAATGACTTTGACCAAATATATTTACGCCAGCTAAGAAAAATAGACACAACAAAGCCATATATATATAATTAATTCATTGCCGTGGCCATTGCCAATAAACCAGAATCCTGTCTACTCGCTCATAGTTTTGTCCTGAGATTAAAGTTTGACACTTTGAGCATTTTTAACCGTAACTTCAAGTTTAGACCAAACTTTCCTCAAAAAAATCAATATTTACGTTTATAAGTTCGCCAACTTGTTCGTCGTCCAGCTTTTCGTTTTGCTTTGTCCAACTGAACATTTTCAACGCATCGCGAGTTATGTACGTCGCGTTTCGGTTCGAATCAGTTGCGAAACTAGGATTTCCAACACTTGCGCTGATCAAATGATTGTACGTTTTGTATTGAGGCGCGGTTATTGTTCGGCTATCTGTATCGCAATTGTTGTATTCAGGCAGTGATATATTTCGCGTCAAATCTCAAACGACAACAATTGCGACTAGTAGACGCAGTCTTGCAGCATAATTATTGTTTCCAATTAGTATTTGTTTAGGCTGTCTTTGACTATCCGAAAAGGTAATGAAATCTGCTCAACTAAGACTTAAGCCTTTATTTAAAAGACATCATGATACCTTCAGGAGCATCATGATTTCCTGTGTAGCTGCAAAAGTGTAGGAGTCGGTTTAGTTAGACAAAATTCCTAATTAGTCTTATAGTTTTAGACTTAACCTTAGCCTTTGGCTTAAGCTTAGGCTAGAATATGCTTAGAACACCTACACAGGTTACTTAGTTGTAAGGTCTAGCACAATTACAGGCCTAAGCAATGCCAAGAAAATCAAAATAGCTTTAATATTGGAATATAAGTTACAACGTTCGTCGATCTACATGAGCATTCCACTATTCTACACATTCTCCCGCAGCTGTAAGCCTTCAGCTTGTCCTAAAACTTAACCTAAATTTACAAGCCTAACCCTGAGCGATAACTTTAAATGTAAGGGAAAAAAGTATACGAGCCGAGCATTCTTATGATTTTATTATACCTGATGCCCTTTAAAACGTACGGTTTATGTTAATTATATTGGTTTACCTAATAAGCTTAAACCTAAACCAAGGTCTAAGCCAAAGCCTAATCCTAAGGGTCTACACCCAAGCCTAATCTTAAGTCTAAGCCTAAGCTTTCTAGTCTCTAGTCTTCTCCTTTAGCGGATATGCCAATATAATTTACATTTGGCCAAACACTTACCATCACCAACGTCATACTCTGTCGTACTGCAGTGTTTGGCCGCTGGATCTGAGGACGAATTTTCCGGACATTTGTTAGGAGGTCTAATCAAAACTGGCATAGTTGCGTGTTGATTAGAAAGGCTGCCACGATTGCAATCTAAGCGTGAAGTCTGTCGTCGGATATCGTTGCTTAAGTACGGAGTGCATCGTTTATCTGATGGCATTTTGGATCTATCCGCGGTGGTTGGCATGCTGTTGTTTTCAGTCAACGCAATCTCGTTGAAAATTTCCCTCAAACAAATCAGAATTCAGCTCTTGTACACTTTCGCCCACATCCAAAGGCAAAGATAGGCTCAGGTTTAGGCAGCGGCATAGACGTAAGGTAAACATTTAGGCTTATGCGAAGGCTTAGGTTTAGGCTAAAGTTGCAGCGGTATAGACGTAAGGTAAACATTTAGGCTTAGACGAAGGCTTAGGTTTAGGCTAACGTTGCAGCGGTATAGACGTAAGGTAAAGATTTAGGCTTAGGCGAAGGCTTAGGTTTAGGCTAACGTTGCAGCGGCATAGACGTAAGGTAAAGATTTAGGCTTAGGCGAAGGCTTAGGTTTAGGCTAAAGTTTATGCATAAACAAAGGTTTCCAGAGCCGTGCGTGAGCACAAGCGTAAGCGCAAATGGTGGCGGAAAGTGTACGAGAGCTCAGAAATTTATATTCATTTATCTTAAGTTGGACAAAAAAGGAAAGCGAGGGACCTCAAGATTTTGAGAGGATTTCGTCGCACCATGCGGCCGCTCGCGCCAAAATTGAGGCAAAATTACTAAAAATGTACATAAAATTGGTTTTCAAAACCATGACAATGATTTCCCTGCTTTCCTTGTCAGACAATAATTCGATAATGCTTGAATTTTTGAAATTTATCATACAAAAGTACGCCGGAAACTTTAAATTCAGTTTGATTGTCTGAAATTTTATTCCTTCATCAGTTTTTTTGGTCAGCTGCATAATAACTAAGTTTCAATATTGGCGTTCGTTTAGTATAACCTGCATTGTTTTAGTATTAAAACCTGTACTTATCAGATAAGTAAAAGTCGCAAACAGACAGATTAATTAGTATAGCAAAGCAGTAACAACTACCTTAAATCATGTCGCATTTGAACAAAAAATTCTTTATACAAAAACACGAATTCTCCAAATGTTAAACGATGGTCTTGAATCGACGACGAAACTGCAGATGATTTTGTATCAAACAAAACCTGCAACACATTAAACGGTACTTTTAATGTCGGGCTAGTATCACAACTAAGCACTGTAAATTGCAATGAGTTAATTAATCAACTCAGACGGAATGTTAGTTATTTCTGAGTTAATATAACAGCAAACTTTAGCTCACTCTGAGTTGATTTGATTCCGGGAAAGTTGATTAATTAACTCAGAATGAGTTGTATCAACTCAGAATTATGAGTTCTGATAGTCCTAAATCAGACTGACTGATTCAACTCAATCTGAGTTGAAAACAACTCACTAGAATATACAGTGTGTGTAGTACCTATCGCCATTTAGTGATAAGGTTCCAAACTAGCGAACTGATGTAGCTGAGGATCTTAAACCATACTTTCATGCTGGATAAATGAAATGCAAAAAATGTGCCGAATTCCGGCACTAATTTGCAGAATACTGGAATAGAATATAGTGTAGATTAAATACAAGATATTCATAATGCGATTACTAAAACAGGGTACTTTTTTCCAACAAAGATTAACAGACCCAAAAAAAGCAGCGACGCCATTCCTTCCAAACAATGATCAAAGCGGGGAATTTTGTTTTTTATTTTAATAATAAAAGTGTGTTCCACGTCTCGCTCGCCGCTTCGTTCGTGAGTTATATTTGACTGGTTCTGAGTCCACCTTCATTGACATAAAACTTTTTTATTTTAAGAAAGGTCTCACCAAAGATGTGTAGAAAAGTTAGTTAAAACCCAAAGTTTACTTGATTTAAAAGCACGTAAAGTAGGACACCTCTAAACGTAGCATGGTTTATCAAATCAATAAAACATTACAATATCTTGAACGTCTGCTGGTTGTCGTATTGTCGCTGGTTCGCTTTTCGCACCCAATGATGTCTCACGTCGAGACAATTTTCGAGGAAACCTTCGTCCAAGACCTATAGCAATTGTCGATTTTCGTCGCCTGTTTGTTGTTGTTGTTGTTGTTGTGATATCTGAGCATTTGCGATTTTTGCCTGAAGTACTTGCAACTACCGAAGTGTTCAGACCTTTGAATCGTGGAGAGCTGAAAACACTTGTTACCCCATAGTCCGATACTTGAGTTGGATGTTCTAATTTTAATAAATTAATGTCTGCACTGATAACAGTTGATACAGATCGAGCATACTTGTCAGAATTACAATCTTTGATTGATACGGAACTTCGTTGCGCCATACCCATCTAAAATGAAAAATGTTTCATTACGGTTGTAGCTGGAATTTCATTCCAGAAGGTTTAATAACAACAACATTTAAATGTTATTTTCGAGGAAGCGTAGCGAGCGAGCAAAATTTTTCACCTGTGAAGGTTATTCTACAGCCTAAAAAAGTACATTTTTCGAATATTTCCAAAATCATCCGTAGATAAATTTTCGCAATACCCCCATTTGCATACGCCCCTGTATGCTATAACTATAGGTAGACCGTAATCTCAAATATGATGCAGCACCTATCACCAGTTAGTTACAGGTTTTCAAGCAAGCCAGTCCAAGAGTCCAAGAGATTCGAATGTCAAATTTATGTAGCAGTTAGGAGAAATCAAATGTTAAAAATGTGCCAAATTGCAAACTTTTTTATTCACTTGTAAAGAATTTATAACATCTATTACCAACTAATGATAGGCGCTACACACATTTCAAACCATGAAGAGCATTCAGAAAAATTATCAAACAGGTGCTTACAATGTAAAACTGCGCAGATACGATAACTATAACATTAAAATATTGATTTTATTCTTTACGACCGGCTTTATGCTAAGGCTTCGGCTTAGGTATAAGCTTAAGTTTAGGCTTTAAGTTTAGGGCAGGCCCCAGTAATTAACGTAGGCCAAACGTTCAAACTCAGGGTATGCAGCAATAAAACTTACAATAGACATTCTAGAACGAGTTTTGTTAAATTTCGACGTAGCCAAGTGTGCAACGTTTGCAGCTCGTTTTAGTGTATATTGTTTTCGTTCTGATGATACGGAAGCACTCAGTGTATCATGTTTCCAAGCACATCGGCCGCCAAATGCCTTAAACCAGCAAATTAGCGGCCTGTTCGCATAGAGATAACGACCGATGTTATTTTGAGGAGCGTAACAGTAGAATAAGCATATTTCCTCCCATATCTAAGTTTAAGACTCGGCGTGAAGAAAAAGACTATGACTAAAAAGAGACCTAAACCTGAGCAAAAAATTAATCTAACGTATAAGATTACTTTTCTGGAGTCATGTGCAAAGACGGAAAGCCCTGAAAGTAACATGCGACGTAGCACTAATAGCCTCTGTTCTGCAATTTGACTCATTTTGCATGCAAAATTAAACGAATGTTCGGAAGATTATTTGAAAATTAAAAACAGAGTCAGTCAAGTATAATTTTTAACATTCTGAAATGGTTTGTAGTAACTTTGCTATTTACTGCATAAAACAGTAAAGTTTATCATTCAACCTTGAGCTGGAGCGTGTAACATTTTTGTAAAATATTTCATTTGGTAGTAGACTTCAGTTATATAAGTGAAAAGTTTATTTTTTGTCTCAATAAAAAGTTGCAGCTGGTTTTAGTTCAAATCAGAATGAAACAACAACACTGTACCGTAATTGCTTCAATCGGTGTAGGACCACAACAATCGTCGTGTTCGTATGATAAATCGATGTATATTTTACGCAACATTTGAAGCCTATTGTTTCCTTGCTTATCTTGCTCTTTTAAAACATTTTTAATCTGAAAATGGCACAAACGTTCCATACTCTCTAAAAGCTTACACTAACTTGATTTAAGTTTAAGCTAATCCACAAGAATTAAACTAACTTTTTAGATTAACTAAACTAACAACTGGGTTTATGCTTAAACTCATTTAAAATCTTGCATATTTTCAGTTTAAGCTAAACTTATTGAACTCTTAGATACACGGCTGCACTTGTTGCGTAATCTAAAAATAAGTTTACTTAAACTCGTGCTAAACTTAAAAACACGTTAGTTTAAGTAAAACCTAAAATTCTAGTCTAGTTAGTCCGTCCAGCCATTTAAGTTTTGTATAAACTGATACTCAAGTTTAGTTTAGAGAGTAGTAATCGGTACAAGACGATGCAATGTCAGTCACTCGTTTGCACTGTGCAGTACAACGGCTCATATAGTTAAGATCCGTGCTACAACCACCGTGCCTTTAGGACAAAACTGTTCCGCACACATGAGGCATGGTTAACGCTCAACCCAGCGTGCCTTAACTGTGCCTCATATGTGCCGAACAGATATACCGCACGGCATGGCTGTATATATACGAATGAAAACAAACAAATTTAAAATAACATTAACATGTTAAAGTTTTTCAAGGCTACCACAAATTTTTAATGCTAGTTCAGGCCCGTAACCCAGTCAGATCAAGCAAATTCCCCCTAATACATGTAGTAATGTTTCCCCTAAACTCAAGTTTGTAGTAACCCTCTGCTGATTTCTAGTACTCAAAGAGTCATGGTCTGCAATGGGGCTATACTGAAATTTAATTTTCTTTGCAGGAATGAAATGGATATAAGCATACATGTTGGCACAGATCGCTATAAAAACTTCAAAAATAGTAAATATTCTCTATTAGCATCAAACGATATTCCCCCGTATGGTACCAATTAAGTTTCATCATAATTGAAGGGTGAAAAACTTGACATGATCCGCAGGCTCGGTATTCAACAGACTGGTGTTTACAAAGCCAATTTAAAATTGGCGTGTTGGAAGTTCTCTGGTCTTACAAGTGTGTCTTAAATTTTTCTACGGTGACGAAAATTTTCTAGGAGGTCTGAGCAACCCCTTCACGTCTCGGCTGCGGGGCCTAGTCAGTTTACTAAAGAATCGTTCTAGGACCGTGGCCCAAGTCAGTTGTAGCGCGGCTTTATTGTCCTTCCGATAAATAAACGCGCGCTTCTAAGCTTGCTTCAAACGTGTGGTGAACTCGGGCATCGCTCTCGTGCTGTGCAGGTGACTCAAGAACTCGAGCACCGCACTCGTGCCGAACTCGTTCTATGCACTGGTTACACACTTGTGCGTACACTCGTTCTTTATTCAATTCCACAGCAAAATAGCGATGCTCTCGTGCACACACTCGCCTCAATTGGTTCAGCTTGTGCCGCGCACTTGACGCATCGTTGCAGAGTGCGTTTATATTTCGGAAGAACGCAAAGCCGCGCTACAACTATTACTTGTAAATAATAAATACTTGCTCTTTGTGTTTTCGTTTATTTTGTTGAACTGAAAATGCTTACAAACTAATATATTTTCCTGCATTTTCTCATCTTAATCGTTGCTGTGATGCGTTTGTTAAAGTGTATCTTGTAACTTTCTTCCCATATTTAAGAATAACGCTTAGATTTATGCTTAGGCTTAGGTAACACTTAAGTAAAGCGTTATGCCTAGGCTTTACGCATATATAAACCGGAGGTCGGAATCAATTACCTTGTTCTACCCCAGAATCTTTACCCCTCATACCTCTATGTTCTTAGGCTTAGGCAAGCCTTCTCTGAAACCTACGCACCCCTAAGCCTATGGGGGTGGAAAGTGTACCTGAGCCGGTATTTCATTTTAGTACCATGATATACCAACCTCAACAATGCCTGTTTTCCATATTAGTGTCACATTATCCGGACTCAGAAAGTACAGGCAATCATTATCGCACAACGTTGCACCGTAAACAATACACCAACATTGAATAGGAATGGTAATTTCGTATATTGAGTGTCTGCGGTAAACTACATCGACATCAAAGTGTGGCACTATGATGGTTTCGAACGATTTAACAGTGGAAAGTTCTACAAATCCTTCTTCTGGACTAAACCATGCCGCTTGACCGCCCCAGAGTTTTGCCGCAAGAGTGCTGCCAATCGCCTGGAATGAAAAGGACTTCACTGGTGTGAGCAGTCGGAATACAACATAGATTAAATATTTTTACGCCTCTCGCACATTTAGTTTACCTACAAATTATTCGACCAATGCAGAGAACAGGGCCATAACAGTAGTATGAGCATATTGCTAAGCCTAAGCCTAAACCCTTAGCTTTAGCCTAAGCCAAGCCTATGCCAAAGAATTAACTTATACCTAAGCCTATGCCCAGATTTCGGATCCAAGAATTTCTGATGGGTGGTAGAGCTGGCAAATGTTATGAAACGCAAAAATTGTAAGGTAGAACCGTATTATTTTATCACAGCAAAACTGACGGGAGGCGTACGCCTTCCCGCCTCCCCTCTGGATCCGCTGGAGCCTACGCCGAAACCTACGTAAAAATAGTCTAAACCATAAGCTTATTACTCTATTGCAGTTCAGCAGAAAAACGTTCAGCTCCTGATCTTTACATTGAACAAATATTCTATTAATATTTGCTAAATAAGATTTAAAGAAATTCCAAATATTTTGAACTCAGAAAGTATACTTTTTCAATGCAAGATATACGATTCGAAAGTGGTTCGGCCCAAATTTCACACTTTGAAGCGTAGTTTGAAACCGCTGTTTTCGTTGCAGAAACTATAAGTATAATATTACTGTGCTCTGCTAATCTTATCATCGTTAACGGCTAGTGGACATCTCGCATATATTGTACAACTTGAATAGCCGCCAAACCCAAAGTAATATAGATTATCTGTAGGCACCCCTTCAAATTTACGGTACATGAAAACTTTAAACGTAGATTGGGCTCTTGTATACTTTCCTCTTTCATCTCCATGCTTACGCTTAGGCTTACGACAAGGCTAATCTATACCTAAACGTATAAACCTTTCGTTTTGCCCAAGCCTTTTCCTGGGCCTAAAACTACACCGGATCCCAAGCTTAAGCCTAACCTTTAAGTGTGTGGGAAGTATACAAAAGCTACAAAACGTAAATGTACCTTGTTTTCTTTCTGCCACAGTAAAATACGACATGTAGGGTCCAGCCTCAAATGTACTCGCACTGACCGTGAAGAATCGTTGTCATAATGAATTACTGTGGTCCCATGAAGCAATTTTTGAATTAAGTCATAATCAAGCTGAAATAAACCGAAGTTTTCGAATTCAGAAGAAAACGATCGAAGTTGAACAGTGCAAAGTGGCAGGAATCTTTTTTGATCTTTATACTCTACTGTAAATTCATGGTAAAACCGTTCAACGCAGAACATGATATAATTCAATTAGCATTCATCTGAATTCAATTAGCATTGATCTGAATTCAATTAGCATTGATCTGAATTCAATTAGCATTCATCTGAATTCTCCAATTAGCATTCATCTGAATTCAATTAGCATTGATCTGAATTCAATTAGCATTCATCTGAATTCAATTAGCATTCATCTGAATTCAATTAGCATTCATCTGAATTCAATTAGCATTCATCTGAATTAAATTAGTATTCATCTGAATTCAATTAGCATTCATCTGAATTCAATTAGCATTCATCTGAATTCAATTAGCATTCAGCTGAATTCAATTAGCATTCATCTGAATTCAATTAGTATTCATCTGATTTCAATTAGCATTCATCTGACTTAGCAAAACACCGACACAGTAAAACTGTCGTGGAATGTGGTAAATTGGAAATAATTTGAACACGAGGGGGCCTATTTTATCTTCGCTTCCACGACACATCTATACTTATTCATTTCACTTCACAGACTTGCGTACCTGATCAAAAGAACAATATCGCACGCCCGGAGCATTCAATATAGGTTTGATTGGTGTGAACGGTTTTTGGCGATTTACCAATCTGAAATGTAAAAGTGCTGCAGTTCACAGTAACTTGCCTTTGACCGCTCCAGAGAAAACACTTTAAACTTATTTGATGTGCGCATAAAAGTCTTCGCACTGCTCAATTCACTGCATCCAAAAGATGACATTTTGCGCAGTTATCATTTCAGTGTCTGTCAATTAATTCGTTAAAAATCATAGCTAATAAATTTAGTTCACATGTGTGAATAACCATGCAAGATCACTGAATTTACTGCAGCCGGTTTCTCATTAGCTAATGAAGAAATACAAGTTCTGCGTGCAATTTGCAGCTGCAAGTTATCGCAGCAAAAACTTGCATATGTGAATAGGGCTTTAGTTGTATTCGTATTCTGCTAACCAGTAGACGATTTCTTAATTTGGTGAAAAGCTAACCTAATTGCATAATGAATGATTCAAATAATAAAATTTAACGAGATGCACTCACCTTGCGGTTTTCAAAGCGTTTTCTCCAGCAGCAGATCTCACAGCGGTTACAACTGTTTTCTGTTGCGCACAGTTAGCAACTTCATGAAAGCGTTCGATGACGCAAGTAACTTGGCTAATTTGTTCCAACAATTGAGCATTGATCATTCCGCTGACACCCAGCTGGCTTTGAAATTGACTTTCGTCGTTGGGAGATTGCTTGAGGTACTGAAATTTATTAAACAATAGCACTATATTGAGCCGAGATCCGGATCCTAAGCAGTAAATTAAGTATCAAATGATTCGACTTTGATAAAAGATAATTTAAATACTGGAATTTTCTGGCAAACAGCGTTATGGTAAGTGAAAGTGATAAGTTATAACGGTTCAACCAAGAGTGGAAGATCACTTTAACAAAAGTGTGCAACCATCGAAATATGTGTGATACCAAATGTACCACCTGGCGTTGCGTTTTTGGCCGACCGCCTTAGGTTTTGGGGGAGAAAGCCATTCGAAATAGAGGGGAGGGTTATACCTTGTTAGGGAGCATATACTACCTACAGACCGCCATTAATAATAAGAGGGTTGGGTGATCGGCCTAAAATGCAACGTACGCTGGGTACATTCTTTTGTACACAATGTACCCGGTGGCATCCCCTTGTTTTCCACTCTTGATTCAACTAGCTCAATGTCATAGTTTGAGAGCGCAATATGACAGTTTATATCACCAATATTATGTTAATAAATATGTATTTGTCTTGTTAACTATTTCTGGTCTGGTTCACCTTTCAACGAAATAAATGAACTATCTAAACCATGTTCAGTGTCCCCAGATGGCACCTTGTGATAACGGCTCATGTTAACAATAGGACTGCCTAGTAAGCAAAAGCTTAAGCCGAATCCGAATCCCAAACCTAAACCTAAACCTAAGCCTAGGCGTAAACGTAATCTTAATTGTAAACCTAAGCTTACCAGTTTAAAAACCCCCAGTCTCCCACCTTTCCAGCGCGCAGACCCTTATACTTGCCATGTGCCTTGAAAATTAACCAGTATCATACGTTAAAACTAGGTATAACTGTGACAAAAACACACCAGAGATAAACTCACATAGAGCACATAATTGTGAGCCAAACGATTAGCTGCAGTTTCTCTTGCATTTGTCGTCGCAGGAACCAAAAGGTTTGAAGATAGGTTAAAAATTCTACAATAACCATTAACAATGCGGGCCAATGTTACTTTTAGGGGCGTAACGGCAGAATAAGCGTTTTCCTAAGCCTAAGCCAAAGCGATGCAAAAGCGTATTCAAAAGCCTAAACGTAAGCCTAAGCAAACAAATGTAATCTAGAATCTAAACCTACCGGTTTATTGACGCACCAGAAACCTGGACTTCCTTTTAAAGTAACATGGGCCACAATGCGTATCAACGTTTTATAAATATTAGCCACACCGTCAACGTTTAGCTATATGGTAAATTTTTTGAATGATCCTATTAAACTAAAGCAGAAAGTCAGATGTTTTCGCTACCATCAATCTTAATAACACAAAATCTTTATATACTTTTTGAAACCTTTTAAAACGTTGCTCCGGTTTAAAATAATTATTGTGGTCGGGGCGGCTAAGAGACAACGATTACTTTCGCATATTAGCAGGTATTTCTAATTAACAACAATGCATTGCTTCTAAACTGGCTGTTATGTTTCGAAAATAAATTCAGGGTAAGAGATAAGGATATTCGAAACATCTCGCAGACCTGAAAGATATAAAGCACCTTTGCTTTACAATGTATCAGTATTTTATCACCTTAAAAACTGGAACATCTTCGAAATAATTTTATTCGAGCCAGCGAAACTTTTTTAATACAAGCTTGTACGTGCCCGCCCATCGTAGAGTTTCTAAAAATGTGACGCCAAAGATGCGGCAAAATTTTTGAAACATACAGAAATTAGAAGCAAAGCTTACCGAAGCTGTAGAATAATAACTTAAATTTCAGTGTATGAACCCTAGTGTCTATAAGCAGATGCTTAACTTATCAATTACGTATGAGGCATATTTATTAATTCAAATGAAAAATATCAAGAATCCAACTTAAAAGTTTTGTCTTCAACATTTTAACAAAACCTCGTGAGCGAAGCAAGCGAAAACCCAAACGTAATTTTAATACATATCGTCTTACAAAACTGTATTTTCGGTTCATTTATTTGGGTTCATTTATTTGGTTGGTGTATGGTCCGCTAAGACCCAATGTTTACGCTTGTCAGTAAAACGTAAACCTTTACATGAAGCCTATACTTCTCTTGTCACTTGTGATGGCCTCTATTGAGACGGCTTGGAGTCCATCTCTATGTATATAATGCATGAAGTAAAGCACGTAAACTTTGAAAAGAAATATCACACATGATATCGCCGTGTTCGAATATCCGAGTGGATCAGGTGTTGGACTGTAGTGCTAACATTGGTGTGTTTGGACCTTAAGGTGTCGTTTCAGGGCCCTCTTTGACTAAAGTTGGAAACTTCTGCTGAAATGTATTTAGCTAAATTTCTTCTGAATGTCGCCCGTCAGCAAAGAAGACTAACTTATTTTATATACTACACGAGCCCATTTAGACATATTTTCGTGAGCTTTTTGTTTTCACCTCCAGAAATGTTATGCTTAACTCTACACAAGGTTATTAAGTATTCGTTGCAGTGCAGAGGCATCTATGGTAAAGTAAATATTAAGGGGTTGTTGGCAAAAACCCAAGACCTTGACAATACATTTGGAATATTCAATGGTTTTGACAACTACCAATTCCCTGATTGTTCGAACATACAAACGCGAGAACTCCAACAAGGCTTTTAAAGATATTAATTTTCCAATTTGCAGGTCTACGAAGTTAAGTTAATAGTAATTAGCAGATGCGTGGTCAAATCTATTCCGTTCAGGTCTCATTAGAACATTTTCAACCTTGCTTGCAAGTCGGTGAAAAGCCTTGTATGCCCCTCCTGAAAAATTTATTAATCCGCCTCCTAGCAAGGTTATCTGGCTACGGGTCTGTTCCATTGCTACATTTTTTCTGCTTGGTTCCACTGCACACTTTGACTCCTCGAATTCACTGTAGGCAGAAGTTTAATTGATGTCCCAAGGGCGAAAACTTAATCGATTTTTCGTTTCTATTATGGAATATGTAGATCATTAAAATTGTATATTCCATAATTAATTCTAAATACTTGAGTAATCATCCAGTTTTATCTGTTTAATAACTACAATTGCCGAAATTCACCTTCAGGATTACAGATGTCACGTGCATCCGCTATTTATTGTATATTTTAGATTAAAAGCGAATATTTACATGCATATGCAATTGTACTGACTCAAGCATTCAACTTTTCATCTTTACATGATATTTCTCTCTCAAGCAAGACAAAACTTTATGATTTATGTTTAAACTGCAAAAAAAACTAAGGTCTCCAGGAATATGACTAATTTTGTCTTTAGTTCTGGGGTACCAAACTATATACATTTGTGAAATGTTTCACTGAACATAGGTGATAGTAATGTTGTAACATGAACTACCCTGTTTCAATGCTCCTTTCAGTGGCTGCTTGTTATTTAATTTATACGTGCAATGTAAGCGTTGCCACATGCGGAAATTTTTTAAACAATTGTATTGCCGACCGCTGCCGAATTAAACAAATTAGCATACAAACGTACGAGGAGACCTTACCAATTTGTCACCATAAGATTTCTAATAGGGGCACCCCCTGCGCCATCTAAAGATCCACCTCTATACCGTAGGCGGGTTTGGCTGGTGGTAGCCGGGATGTTAAGTGTCAGAAATCTGTATGATTTGTACTTACGAATTGATATCTTTTATAAACGTTCCAATAAACGGAATTAGATTGGGTGCGTTCATTTCCAGAGACCGTTGTAACGCAGTGCGGTATGTTTGTGTCAGCGGTGATGATAAAAGATCGCTGTATAATTGATTTAACATTGCTGTTTCGTCATCGTCCAGCGATAAAATAAACGGAACCAAATTGTCGGCTCTAAAATTAAAAACAATGATTGCCAGTATTATCGACCGTGTGCACAGCACATCTAAAGGCGTTTAGCCAGCTAACCTTGCTACGGGGGACTGAAAAATATTCTGTAGGGGCAAACAAGGGTTTTCGTTGACTTAGAAGCAAGATCAAAAATTTTCTAGGTGGGCTACAATTTTGCAAGGGAGGGTGGGAGCATCCCCGGAATCAGGTTAACAGATGCACACGCAGACAAACTGTGAGAGGCACAAAGTTAGACGCAAACGGGACAAACCGGTTGAAATAAACACCGCCAAAGATTGTAAATGTGTCTGGCTCGCTTCGCTCGCGAGTTTTTGAGACTATTCTACATTCTCGTGATTTGTTAATGGCTTCACACTTTACCTAAAATATGACCTTGCATCATTTTGCAACTTTTGGGTGAAACTGTTTTTTGAAAGGGCGTCTTCACAACTATTAAACACGTGCGTGAACTCGGACAACCTCAGATTAAGCACCGATAAATTCTGGAACCACGTCTACATTGGGGTCCCCCACCCTGGAGTTTGGAGTGAGCCCCCACCTCTATCTGCTTCGGCACTGAGGTTACTCCTACCACAAAGCAAAATTAACGCCGAAAAATTTTCTTTATATGAAAAGAACATGGTATGTGTGAAAGGGCAGGGATAAGTGGGAGTGGTCACAAATTTTCTTATACAGAAGGGTTTATGCCGTTTTATTTGTGATCAATCTCAGTTGAAAGGTCTTACTTTTTCATAGTCAATTTTATTGCAATAATTCGCGGTTTGCATGTGGATGCATGGGCACGGTCCGCAATGTGTTAAACAAAAATATGTTTGTTACCGGCGGCGACATTTTGCTCCTCCATTCTGAGATCCTGGATCCACCTCTGAACAAGTTGTTTTTACCCATATTTACCAATCACCAGTTGGAGATGGGCCTCTTGTAACTTTCAAATCATCAAACAACGAGTTTAAAAATTCAGTTCATTTTTGGAACTCGAGTTAGCCAACCTCTGTAGAAATTCAAAGATCTGCAAATTGGGATATGGGCCTCTTGTAACTTTCAAATCAGCAAACAACGAGTTTAAAAATTCAATTCATTTTTGGCACTCGAGTTAGCCAACCTCTGTGGAAATTCAAAGATCTGCAAATTTGGATATGGGCCTCTTGTAACTTTCAAATCAGCAAACAACGAGTTTAAAAATTCAGTTCTTTTTGGCACTCGAGTTAGCCAACCTCTGTGGAAATTCAAAGATCTGCAAATTTGGATATGGGCCTCTTGTAACTTTCAAATCATCAAACAACGAGTTTAAAAATTCAGTTCATTTTTGGCACTCGAGTTAGCCAACCTCTGTGGAAATTCAAAGATCTGCAAATTTGGATATGGGCCTCTTGTACCTTTCAAATCATCAAACAACGAGTTTAAAAATTCAGTTCATTTTTGGCACTCGAGTTAGCCAACCTCTGTGGAAATTCAAAGATCTTGCAAATGCATGATTTCGTCAGTTGGAAAACTTATCGCTAACTGGTGATAGGTGTATAAGAATGTGTGGACTTACTTTAAACCAACCAACACCTGAGCAGCGGAATTAAAATTTCCAATATTCCAACAGCATTCTGCTGAACGAACAAAACACGACAGTAATGCCCGGCGTTCGTCATGTCGCGGTTGACTCAATATCAAATGAGTAATCCATGAGCTAACCTTCAACAAACAGTTGTCAACATTGCTATATTAATTTACAGACGAGCAACAAGGAATTGTTTTAGTAGGTTGTGACTAGAAACATTTCTCTATGGGAAAAATAATTTAAAAAGCGAATATGTCCGTAAACCACGCGAGGCATTCTCTCGACCTCACAATTGCGGCATTGTTCATTTATGGACAGCGTTATTTTTTACTTAAAAGTAGCGACGTTCACTTGGGTACTTTGAATACGTCAATGCACTATTTCAACTGGGTGAAACAACGCAGCAGCTGTTAATATGTAGCGATTGTAATAATTTGCAAAAAACGTCAATACTCGGCCTACTATGTATTTAAAAACCTACAACAATATGCTTTCCATGTCGGCCACAATATCGTGGGTACTTGTTGTAGAATTTTGCATCGACCGTAGACGGTTGCCGTCTGTCGTGAAACAGACAGCAATTAGTGCTACTGTTTTTAAAAAATTTTGTAAATTTTAAAATTTAAACGACAACTACTAGTTTTCAACTAAGTTCGATTGACGACTACTATCCATTTCAGCAACAGCAACTGTTCTTGATCGTATTAAGCTAATAAGACATGTCGCCTAGGCTTGCGTACCTTAACGTATAGTAACCGTAGACGGTCTTGTTAGCTTAAAGTAGGGCAGTTGTCTAGTAAATTTCAAATAACATAGCTTTAGCAAGCGTCGTTGCTTTTTGAAATTTTGAGGATAACCGTCGGCGGTTTTAGCTTTGAAAGCAGTCATTGTAATCGGTTAACCTGTTTGACGATCTTAATAGTTTCAAAATACTCGTAGACAATCTGTATTGAAAAACTTTTAGCCAAAATTTTCCATCAAAACTTATCTTACTTCAGCAAATCTGTGCAACAAATTTTGAACGCTACACTGTTTTTGTTGAGAACAATGACTTGCTGAAAACGAAGACACCATTGAATTGCGTGACACAAACTTTACAATGTCCAGGGGCTTAATGGCGTAAAAGGCTTTGTGTTCTGCGAGTGACAGCTGAAAACCAATATTTCGTATCAGATAATTTGTCGTCCGACAAATCGTCTGCCGACAACGTGTCGACTGACAACTTGTAATTTGAAATTTCGTATCGCCTTTCACTAAGCTTACGCTTAGGTTTGAGCTTAGGATTATGCTCAGGCTAAGACATGGGTTTAGGATACTGCCGGGCGCCACCTTTTCGGCATGACCAATTGTCGTAAATTCGATATTTTACTTTAACTGCACTAAGTTTCTCAGCTAATTTGAAAAATGTGTGTAAGCAAAAATAACTGGTTATAGGCATTTGATTACATTTTTATAATCGTAATTTCGGGGACATTTTCCAGAATTCAGTCCAAAGCACTTTTGTTGAAAAATATCTGTTCAGAACAAAAACTAACCGAAGTGGCGCATTAAACCAACTTTTGCCAAGTTATTTTTAAGTTTTTACTAAAGATACAAACAAAAAACTACGCAATTTTTAAAAATTTGTGAAATATCTCGCAACTACCAGTCGTAGTGTAAGCGAAGCTCGTACATACTTGCTATGTACATTATTCATGCGCAAATACCCTATGGTACACAACTCTCAATAGCATAGTAAACCCGTAGGTATAACAGTAGTTTTACTGTCAGAATTTATTCAGTTTTCTCGCCAGCGTTTAGTTCGCTTCACTCATAAGTTTCTGATGTTCTGATGACTTCCTCCGGTTATTCCACGCCAAAACTTAAATTTTTAAAATTTAGAATTTTAAGGTCCCAAATTCCTCCACTGGACTCGAAATGTTTTTGTCGAAAAATTATACAAATTATATACCATTTGACACAGATTGCGGAGTTAAGACGAATATTGTTAAATGTTTCCCAATCAGACATCTGCCTAAAGAGTTACTGATATATCATTTGTCCAACTTATGGAAAAATAAAAGTTTTGAGTACCAGGAGGCTGAACTTATGGCCTTAAAAATCGAATTTTACAAAAATTAAGATTTGAGCATGGAATGATCAAACGATTTCATCAGAAGCTCAAATATGCAAAAAGTTTCAAAATGCAAGCATTTTTGGGCAAACGACGGTAAGGGTGGGCTAACCGATAACTCAGACAAAGAATTAATTATTTCCATTTAAGCTCTGGTGCGAAAATATTAATCCGGCCCTATTTTTTGCAACCAAAAGCATTCAGTACTGAAATTGAATCGCTTGTACCACTAATAATTAGTAAAATAATGTAAAAAAAGTCATACTTTTACGTTTAATAACTCAAATTAGCCTGTAGATAATATAATGCTTAGAATTTTAAACACCAAGCATAATAAACTTTAAAACAAAAAACGTTATCAAAATCAATTCTGCGAAAAAAAAAAAAAAAAAAAAAAAAAATAATCATAGGATGTATTCTGGTGAAGCAGACAAGTTTCACTTTGAGTTGGCCAGTTCGATATTGGGCAAAATTTCAGCGTGGGCTTTGATATATGCAGTCAGTTTACCAAGTCGAAATACGTTATCATTATTTAACTTCGTTTTTAGGCGATGTTTCAAGAAGCAAAATGTTCATGACAAGCTTACTAACGCAGAACAATCCTCAACATTGTTGTTTGCCGATTGCGTTGCAGACGCCTTAAAATCTCAAGTGAATATTTTTGCCAGGGTCATTTTATACTAAATTGCACGTAGCATGCTAAATCATACAGGACGTGTGCTTATTAACGCTCCGGTATCCTACATACCCAAATAAAAGCAAACAAGGTGATTGACACAAAATTTTAAAATGCGGAATCTTAACAGTTGGAGAGTTTATTCACAAAGCATTTATTTACAAAAAATTTAAACAATTCTTGATTTTTAGAAGTCTTCTCATTGAGTTTTGGCAAGCTGCGCACGCACCTGGTAGGACACGGATCACGCAAATCACAGCTTAACTGTGAGAAATATTAAACATGTGTTTACATCTGAGTAAGGGTGGAACCGGTCCGGTTTTTTTTCGGCCGGCCCCGCAAATTTCATATTTTTGGAGCACAAAACAAAACGTGGGAAACAGTATTGTGGTTGCATTGCCAACCAACTACTTGCACTACTTGTCAATCTGTCGTGAGATAATATAAACATAAATATAAACGTGCCCACACAAAACGTCCAGCTGAATAGCAGGAAAACAATTTTAAACGAATGTCCGGGCTTTGCGTACATTCAGTAGACCTGAGGCATAAAGTAATACAATTACAATCCGAATGGATTGATTTTACCAACAATCTGTGAGTGTCGCCATTGGGCACCCCATCAGAATTTTTTTGTGATAAAATGATGAGCGGCCTAAATCTAATTCCGGTTAAATTAAGCGTAAAATCGGTAACTTGCAAAAAATCAGGCAATGTATGCTACAAATAATATATAGATCAGCTGCGGTAGAACATCGACAATCCAGTAGGATGTGTTGGGTGCCTGCGAATGAAAATGGTATGATGCAAAAAATTCGCCAAAAATATAATCGAAAAGTTCTCTGAGTTGGTACATTATTTGTTAAGTGTATGTCCCACGAATCTCGACCTGTGAACCCTCCTTAAATTTTTTCTGGATTTACCACACCGCTCTCTCGCAACTGTTTGGTGGTTTTAGCATCTTTCAAATCATCATATATTATAATTTGATTCAGATTTCGGATGCAGAGAAATTACTGAACGAAGAAACATTTATTGATAAAGAATATTTTGAAGTTTGTGTTCAATGTTAAACTAATGTCACATCCTTTTAATCACATCGTTTAATTTACTCTGGTAACAACTGTCCTGGTCCGTTTTTTTTCCCCGGCTGAATTGAGCTTCTGTTCATTCCCTGGCTTTTTCTTTCTTCTTTTTTTCCCCTCTTTTTTTTTGTTTGATTTTTTTTTTTTGTGAGGTTTTTTACTAAAATATGTTGACGTTGGTTGAAGTATTGAAAAGCTTGACTAGTTACTTTAGCGGAATGCTCGTGTTGATTTACGCTAAGGATAGTGTCTGCAGCCTCGTTCAGGAAGATCGAACTTGCAAGCATACAACTTAGGATTGAAGATAATTGGCCAATCAATAGACAGAACCGCGAACAGTGGCGCAATCAATGCTTCTATTAATCGAAACAGTCGCAAGTCGGACTCGCTCAACTTGGTCAATTTGGCATTATCCGCGATTGATTCAAAAAATTATGGTCACCCCTGGGAAGTGGATCAGTCGATATACGAATCCATAGAGGGATTCTAAACCCAGCACAGTAAGGTTAGAACACACGGACGGATTCAAGATTTTTTGAAAAGTTGGGGCTTGAGTGAGACTCAAACCACAAGTTAAGTTGACCCAATTGAATAATAAAATTGTGTTTAAATTATTTTTAACTTGAATTTTTTTATATACAAAAATTATTATATGAATTTAAAAAACACAAATTTCTTACTCTGAAGCCATTAAATGTGCTGTATTTAAGAACATATTTACTGCTATTAATATACGCAGAAACAAGTCACTTAATTTATGTATGTTCTTAATCTAAATTTAGCCGTTATTATGTTTTCGCCGATAAATCATACATAATTTAAATTTTCGTCTTGGACTTAACTAGTTGGAAATTGAACATTTGATAACGCTTTTGTTCCCTTATTTGAACACGGGGTGCCGTGTAAATCGTTTATGTTTACGTTTACTGTAGTAACCCGAGTAAAAGGGGGGACTGATATTTTGGCCTCTAGAGGGTACCCCCCTTGTTATTCGGTTACGGACTGTTATTTTTTTTAACCCACGCTCCGCCGCCCTTCGTTACTGATATATATCCGCTACTGCAATTGTCCGTTGAATTAAACGTTTATTTGTCTGGTGTCAGTAGCTTGAGCGATAATACAAGGTTGTACTTAGAAATGTACTTTCAAAATTTAAGTACGCTTTTAAGGTTCTAACTCAAATTATTTGGTCCTGGAGTCATTTATGCGCTCAGTTTGGGTTCATTGACATTTATGGACTCTAATTAGATTTAAGGACTCTATCAGCTTACGGAATCTTATTAGGGATATGGATCAATTAATTCGGACTCGAAATGGGGACCCCCCCCTCTTAGTCGAGTCAATACAGTAATCTTGAATATTTTTCAGAAACGGTTCGAACATGCAACGAAATACGTCATGCAACTGGTTTGACCACATTGGTTTCATACGAACTTTTCGTTGTCAATTTTTTCACGTTGTATTCGACATCAAGAAATGATGTTCAACCATGACACTCTTTCACGATGTTTGCCACTAGAATTTCAACACAATACGCAGTAGTTCGATTAATAAAGTATATGTTTTGTAGTGTAAAATAGAAATATTCGTTTTTGGATTTCACACTTTTCCTATCCACCATGATAAAGAAATATGTCACAAAATTCAAACTAATTTACAGGTTTTTATCCAATAGAGTTACACAGTATTTGACCAGACCACATTATCGCTATAGCGTTTTACCGAAATAATAAATGCTGATACAGAGGTGATTGGTGAATTTCTACCACCGTCAGTAAAATTTTCATTAAACAAATGGTAAAGTCACAAATTTTGACTTCTGTGCTATGTATGCAAACAATTAGATATGTATAGTTTCTACATTTTTGTTCTATTAAATATTTCGTTGTCGACCCATTTCAATATTAACTATAATATACACTGAAATTGTGCTTCGCTTGCCGTTCTAATACGTTGTTTTCACCAAAGCTGTATATGTTGTATTTTGTACAGATTCACAAAAGAAAACTGTTTCATGCTCCGGTATATGAGAGCGAAATTGGAATGAAGCAATGTATATTTAAACATGCAAACAACTTCCGGCGTTTGGCTGCAGAGTATTTACAGTACGAGAAAATTCAGAAGAAAAACCATAAAACGGTAATTGTAATTTTATTACCAACCCCGTATTCACAACATGGTTGGATGTCTGAAACCCTACTAAAATACGGCTTAGTACTTAAAGTGCCTAACATTGCTTATCTGTTTTGTCGGTTTAAAGGCGTACATATGTTAAGTAAATACTAAATAAAGCCACTGACAAAATTTAAACATTGGTTTAGTTAAGATTGTAGACTAGTGATGCCTCCTTATATAAAGCAAAACTATACTTTGTTCTTATGACAATCGCTCACACATCTGCTTTTTCGCTCAATCAGCTTAGTATTTGGTCAAGTCAGCGATCTAAATATTATTTAAATGTAGCTTAAGTAATTACCTAAGTAAGATTTCAGAGTAACATTGGCCAATATTCAGATGGCAGTTGTAATGCCTATTAAAGTGCTTTTGTTTGTCCAAAAATTACAGGAGGGAAATATCCCATCTATTCGCCCTTATATACACCCTGACAGATATCTTATGTGCGCTTTGTTTTGTGCTACCGTATAAACACAGAAAACTACAGCAGTTCATAAGAGAATACATGAATAAATTCTGCAAAAAATGTTGAATATATACAAATGAAGTTTTTAAATAGAGGTTAAAAGACGTTCATTAAAACATGCGATTTACATAATTACAAGTTTAAGCAGTATCATATAGATCCTTTCCGAAAATTTAGAGCGGATGCGGTGGGGCTCGAACCTGTTAAATAAATTAGTAACAACCGACACAACACGCAAAAGCGTCTAATTTAAACAGAATTCGTGAACAGATAATGTAAGGTCACTTCTGCACAGTTAAGGTACCTAAAGTTATATTAGTGATTAAACACCCAACAGACGTAAAATGATGTTCCAGAACTGTGGCTCGCGTGAAACATTGCCAGTTTCGCATATACAGTAGATTTACGTTTTGTCTCATATATGACGGTTGTGGCGTTCGTATGCAAATGAACAAACCAACGAACAACCAGCTAAACACAACCTGTTGACTGGGTTTCGTGTATACTGCCCGAACTCGTCAAAATTCTTCTGATTAAGAATATTATATAATTTGTTTCGCGTAAAATATAAATGTATTTTTTTTAGGCATTGCGACTTCTCGGTTTAAGCAAGCAGCATTGTGGTATTAGACAGCGATACAAAGCAGTGATTAAAACTGCTAAAACGTACAATCTTCAACAGTGGCGGATCGGAAATTGCATTTCAAAAAATCAAATCACCTTCGAGTTCAAACGCAGTCGTTGGATGTTTTCAGGTCTGTGATAAAATAGTTTTAGTCGGGTTTTATTAATTATATTTTTTGCCGAAACAAACGCAATTGTCGGTTGGCGTTTTAGTTGGAATTCTACTTGTTTCAAAGATTACGTAAAAAATATATGCTGTGAACCAGCGTTTATTATTTTGCCAATCTAGACACCGGAACCACTGAACTATTGAAAGTTGACGTAAACTTTGAACTAATGGCGTCTCTGTTCGGGTTCCTACAAATATTAATGTTCGGATTCGAATCTGCAAAATGCCGCTTTGGTAAATTCATCCTGGTATATTACATGACACGTAATACGTTTTTGAAAAAATCGGAAAAACTCGCTTTGACGCTTTAAAACATTTCGAAACGATGCCGCAACGTTCAGTGTTAATAATTATACTAATTAGCGTGTAAGTCTAAAATTTTCAGATATTAACCACAATTATTAAGAATTATCGAGTGTAAAAATAAGTATTTATATATTTCGATCTGTAAAACTGTTCTGCAACCGAGAGTAGCAAGCGAAATAAAAAATCTGACAAATGCGGACCAGCAGATTGTTCAAATATATGTAATGGTGCAGTTTTGTTCGTTTCGTTAAAAATTTCAGAACTCGTATTTGCCTTTTCTCGGTTCAAATACGTTTGTTTTTTCAAAGTTAGTAGATTTTCAATCGGAAATTAATAATTACATTTCAAATTTGACTGCTGTTGTCGGAATGAAATGTAAGCCGAGTGAGAGTGTGCACGTTTGCGTTTCGAGCGAATGTGATTTCTATGCAATCAAATGCTGATTTACGCGCGATTGGAATTGCACTATGGGAAATAATGGTGGCGTGTGGAAATATTCGCATTGATCTTGAACCTGTCACTGGTAAACGATTGACCATTTAGTGATATCTCTTTAAAATGAATATTAGCCTTTTAAGTGACAAAATTGAATTCCAATTTTATAGTAATTTTTTCAAAAGTTGAATCTGTTAATACTTACGTATGCTAAACCACCTACAAAAACAAAACGCACCCCACACTTAGCAACCATTGTTTATACTTGTTGTATTTAGTCATAAAATCTTTTTATTTCATTTTAGCTAAAAATGTTTAATCTGCACAAATTTTTAACTTCAATAATTATAATACTTAACCTCTTTTCTAGCATAAGACATACTATATAGCAAAATGTGTAGTGTTTGACAATTATTGCGTACCTATACACAGTAGAATTCTCAACAATGGCTGGTTTCTAAAATCTACTAATATTTACTTATGTATACTTAATAATACTTAAGTCGCCGACTTAACTAAATACTGGAATTGTCGAGCAAAAACAAATGCCAAATGTCGCAGCTCCCATCGTCATTAACAAGAAAAAGTAACTGTTTTGCTTTATGTTGAAGAGGGACCAATATCTAAAAATTCATTTTGACCATGATTATGCTCAGGCTAAGACATGGGTTTAGGATACTGCCGGGCGCCACCTTTTCGGCATGACCAATTGTCGTAAATTCGATATTTTACTTTAACTGCACTAAGTTTCTCAGCTAATTTGAAAAATGTGTGTAAGCAAAAATAACTGGTTATAGGCATTTGATTACATTTTTATAATCGTAATTTCGGGGACATTTTCCAGAATTCAGTCCAAAGCACTTTTGTTGAAAAATATCTGTTCAGAACAAAAACTAACCGAAGTGGCGCATTAAACCAACTTTTGCCAAGTTATTTTTAAGTTTTTACTAAAGATACAAACAAAAAACTACGCAATTTTTAAAAATTTGTGAAATATCTCGCAACTACCAGTCGTAGTGTAAGCGAAGCTCGTACATACTTGCTATGTACATTATTCATGCGCAAATACCCTATGGTACACAACTCTCAATAGCATAGTAAACCCGTAGGTATAACAGTAGTTTTACTGTCAGAATTTATTCAGTTTTCTCGCCAGCGTTTAGTTCGCTTCACTCATAAGTTTCTGATGTTCTGATGACTTCCTCCGGTTATTCCACGCCAAAACTTATATTTTTAAAATTTAGAATTTTAAGGTCCCAAATTCCTCCACTGGACTCGAAATGTTTTTGTCGAAAAATTATACAAATTATATACCATTTGACACAGGTTGCGGAGTTAAGACGAATATTGTTAAATGTTTCCCAATCAGACATCTGCCTAAAGAGTTACTGATATATCATTTGTCCAACTTATGGAAAAATAAAAGTTTTGAGTACCAGGAGGCTGAACTTATGGCCTTAAAAATCGAATTTTACAAAAATTAAGATTTGAGCATGGAATGATCAAACGATTTCATCAGAAGCTCAAATATGCAAAAAGTTTCAAAATGCAAGCATTTTTGGGCAAACGACGGTAAGGGTGGGCTAACCGATAACTCAGACAAAGAATTAATTATTTCCATTTAAGCTCTGGTGCAAAATATTAATCCGGCCCTATTTTTTGCAACCAAAAGCATTCAGTACTGAAATTGAATCGCTTGTACCACTAATAATTAGTAAAATAATGTAAAAAAAGTCATACTTTTACGTTTAATAACTCAAATTAGCCTGTAGATAATATAATGCTTAGAATTTTAAACACCAAGCATAATAAACTTTAAAACAAAAAACGTTATCAAAATCAATTCTGCGGTTCCAGAGATTCTCGTCAGACGGACAGACGGACAAACATCGACTTTTAGACCTCCGAGCACGATACATAAAATAAAGCCGTTTCTCAGCTTTGTGTAGCACCTATCACTGGCCAATAGATCAACCGTAATGAAATTTTACCAGTGGCAGATGTTTTCTGCCGCTGTTAAAAATTTCTTGACAGAATATCACAGTTCGTCCATTTGATAACCTGTCGCTAACTGGTAATAGATGCTATAGCCATTAAAGAATATGGTCTACAATACCAGTTACCTGGAATGCAATCTCTTCAGGAAAAATTGTTAAAAATTGTAATCGCTCAAGCTCTAATTTATGAAGAGCGATCTCTGTTGACGAATGATTTTGATGGATGCAGAACACTGAACAATTGTTGAGTGTATCTTTGTGAATTGCTAAAAATTTATAAACTGTCGCTGAGTTGTTGTCGCCTACTCGCTCCGTTTATGCGTGGTTGAAATAAAAAAATTTGAAATTTGTACCATATTGAGTAACGTTGACGTGGTTCAAGAACACGCGATACACACTAATTTAATACAACTTCACGTGTCAGGCGTAGCGATACGCGAGTCGTATGTTTTCGCATTCAAAAATGCACCAAAAACTTAACATTTGAATCACAGTTGAGTTTTTAATGCTCAATTTAGCATGCCGGGCCCTTTTAAGGCCGAGCCCCTACCGACTGGAGGTCTGCGGAGCACTGTGCACGACTCTGTTTACAGGTCACACAGTTATTACGCCGTAGTAATTGAAAATTTTTTCACTTACCTTATCTTACAGGAATATATTTTATCTCAACTGTTATCAAGTTTCAAGCTCGGATTTGAATCTAAATCTCTCGGGTAGGAGACGTTTAAAATGACTGACTAGCTAGAAGAGATTGACGCTTAAGCCCGAGAAGATTCTCAGCTAATGGCTGGGCTTCCAAAACCCTACTTAAGTACGACTTAGTACTTAAGCACGTGTTAAATAACTACTTAACCATTTTGTGGTTTTAAGACTGTACTTAAGTTAAGTAAATACTTAAGTCGTTGATTAAATTTGATTAATTACAAATTTACCTTTCAGGCATACTAACCATGGTCAAAATGAATTTTTAGAATATTGGTCCCTCTTCAACATAAAGCAAAACAGTTACTTTCTTGTTATGACAATGGCTGACGACATTTGGCATTTGTTTTTGCTCGACAATTTCAGTATTTAGTTAAGTCGGCGACTTAAGTAATTACTTAAGTATAACATAAGTAAATACTTAAGTAAGATTTTAGAAACCAGCCATTGTTGAGAATCTACTGTGTATAAGTACTCACAATAATTGTCAAACACTACACATTGTGTAACGTTTGGGATACCGTTGCTTATAGTATGCTCTACTAGAAAAGAGGTTAAGTATTATAATTATTGAAGTTAAAAATTTGTGCAGATTAAACATTTTTAGCTAAAATGAAATAAAAAGATTTTATACTAAATACAACAAGTATAAACAATGGTTGCTAAGTGTGGGGTGCGTTTTGTTTTTGTAGGTGGTTTAGCATACGTAAGTATTACAGATTCAACTTTTGAAAAAATTACTATAAAATTGGAATTCAATTTTGTCACTTAAAGGCTAATATTCATTTTAAAGAGATATCACTAAATGGTCAATCGTTTACCAGTGACAGGTTCAAGATCAATGCGAATATTTCCACACGCCACCATTATTTCCCATAGTGCAATTCCAATCGCGCGTAAATCAGCATTTGATTGCACTAAAATCACATTCGCTCGAAACGCAAACGTGCACACTCTCACTCGGCTTACATTTCATTCCGACAACAGCAGTCAAATTTGAAATGTAATTATTAATTTCCGATTGAAAATCTACTAACTTTGAAAAAACAAACGTATTTGAACCGAGAAAAGGCAAATACGAGTTCTCGAAATTTTTAACGAAACGAACAAAACTGCACCATTACATATATTTGAACAATCTGCTGGTCCGCATTTGTCAGATTTTTTATTTCGCTTGCTACTCTCGGTTGCAGAACAGTTTTACAGATCGAAATATACTAAATACCTCATTTTTACACTCGATAATTCTTAATGAATTGTGGTTAATATCTGAAAATTTTAGACTTACACGCTAATTAGTATAATTATTAACACTGAACGTTGCGGCATCGTTTCGAAATGTTTAAAGCGTCAAAGCGAGTTTTTCCGATTTTTTCAAAAACGTATTACGTGTCATGTAATATACCAGGATGAATTTACCAAAGCGGCATTTTGCAGATTCGAATCCGAACCCATTAATATTTGTAGGAACCCGAACATGAGACGCCATTAGTTCAAAGTTTACGTCAACTTTCAATAGTTCAGCGGTTCCGGTGTCTAGATTGGCAAAATAATAAACGCTGGTTCACAGCATATATTTTTTACGTAATCTTTGAAACAATGTAGTAATTCCAACTAAAACGCCAACCGACAATTGCGTTTGTTTCGCAAAAAATATAATTAATAAAAACCCGACTAAAACTATTTTATCACAGACCTGAAAACATCCAACGACTGCGTTTGAACTCGAAGGTGATTTGATTTTTTGAAATGCAATTTCCGATCCGCCACTGTTGAAGATTGTACGTTTTAGCAGTTTTAATCACTGCTTTTGTATCGCTGTCTAATACCACCAGATGCTGCTTGCTTAAACCGAGAAGTCGCAATGCCTGAAAAAAAATACATTATATTTTACGCGAAACAAATTATATACACTATTCTTAATTCAGAAGAATTTTGACGAGTTCGGGCAGTATACACGCAACCCAGCCTCAAACAGGTTGTGTTTAGCTGGTTGTTCGTTGGTTTGTTCATTTGCATACGAACGCCACAACCGTCATATTATGAGACAAAACGTAAATCTACTGTATATGCGAAACTGGCAATGTTTCACGCGACGCCACAGTCTCTGGGAACATCATTTTACTGTGCTGTTGGGTGTTTAATCACTAATTATAACTTTAGGTACCTTAACTGTGCAGAAGTGACCTTACATTATCTGTTCACGAATTCTGTTTAAATTAGACGCTTTTGCGTGTTGTGTCGGTTGTTACTAATTTATTTAACAGGTTCGAGCCCCACCGCATCCGCTGCTAAATTTTCGTGAAAGGATCTATATGATACTGCTTAAACTTGTAATTATGTAAATCGCACTGTTTTAATGAACGTCTTTTAACCTGCTATTTAAAAACATTCATCTTGTATATATTGCAACATCTTTTTGCAGAATTTATTCATGTATTCTCTATGAACTGCTGTAGTTTTCTGTGTTTATACGGTAGCACAAAACAAAGCGCACATAAGATATCTGTCAGGGTGTATATAAGGGCGGATAGATGGGATATTTCCCTCCCGTAATTTTTGGACAAACAAAAGCACTTTTAATAGGCATTACAACTGCCATCTGAATGTTGGCCAATGTTACTCTGAAATCTTACTTAGGTAATTACTTAAGCTACATTTAAATAATTATTTAGATCGCTGACTTGACCAAATACTAAGCTGATTGAGCGAAAAAGCCAGATGTGTGAGCCATTGTCATAAGAACAAAGTCATAGTTTTGCTTTATACTAAGGAGGCATCACGAGTCTACAATCTTAACTAAACCAATGTTTAAATTTTGTCAGTGGCTTTATTTAGTATTTACTTAACATATGTACGCCTTTAAACCGACAAAACAGATAAGCAATTGCTTAGCGCACTCTTAAGTACTAAGCCGTATTTAAGTAGGGTTTCAGACATCCAACCATTGTTGTGAATACGGGGTTGGTAATAAAATTACAATTACCGTTTTTATGGTTTTTCTTCTGTAATTTTCTCGTACTGTAAATACTCTGCAGCCAAACGCCGGAAGTTGTTTGCATGTTTGAATATACAGTTGCTTCATTCCAATTTCGCTCTCATATACCGGAGCATGAAACAGTTTTCTTTTGTGAATCTGTACAAAATACAAACATGATACAGCTTTGGTGATAAACAACCGTATTAGAACGGCAAGCGAAGCACAATTTCAGTGTATATTATAGTTAATATTGAAATGGCGTCGACAACGAAATATTTAATAGAACAAAAATGTAGAAACTATACATATCTAATTGTTTGCATACATAGCACAGAAGTCAAAATTTGTCCGACTTTACCATTTGTTTAATGAAAATTTTACTGACGGTGGTAGAAATTCACCAATCACCTCTGTATCAGCATTTATTATTTCGGTAAAACGCTGATAGCGATAATGTGGTCTGGTCAAATACTGTGTAACTCTATTGGATAAAAACCTGTAAATTAGTTTGAATTTTGTGACATATTTCTTTATCATGGTGGATAGGAAAAGTGTGAAATCCAAAAACGAATATTTCTACTTTTACACTACAAAACAATATACCTTTATTAATCGAACTACTGCTGTATTGTGTTGAAATTCTAGTGGCAAACATCGTGAAAGAGTGTCATGGTTGAACATCATTTCTTGATGTCGAATACAACGTGAAAAAATTGACAACGAAAAGTTCGTATGAAACCAATGTGGTCCAAACCAGTTGCATGACGTATTTCGTTGCATGTTCGAACCGTTTCTGAAAAATATTCAAGCATTACTGTATTGACTCGACTAAGAGGGGGTGGTCCCCATTTCGAGTCCGAATTAATTGGATCCATATCCCTAATAAGATTCCGTAAGCTGATAGAGTCCCTAAATCCTAATTAGAGTCCATAAATGTCAATGAACCCCAACTGTAGCGCATAAATGACTCCAGGACCAAATAATTTGAGTTCGAACCTTAAAAGCGTACTTAAATTTTGAAAGTACATTTCTAAGTACAACCTTGTATTATCGCTCAAGCTACTGACACCAGACAAATAAACGTTTAATTCAACGGACAATTGCAGTAGCGGATATATATCAGTAACGAAGGGCGGCGGAGCGTGGGTTAAAAATAAATAACAGTCCGTAACCGAATAACAAGGGGGGTACCCTCTGGAGAGGCCAAATAAATATCAGTCCCCCCTTTTACTCGGGTTACTACAGTAAACGTAAACATAAACGATTTACACGGCACCCCGTGTTCAAATAAGGGAACAAAAGCGTCACCAAATGCTTCAATTTCGCAACCTAAGTTAAGTCCAAGACGAAAATTTAAATTATGTATGATTTATCGGCGAAAACATAATAACGGCTAAATTTAGATTAAGAACATACATAAATTAAGTGACTTGTTTCTGCGTATATTAATAGCAGTAAATATGTTCTTAAATACAGCACATTTAATGGCTTCAGAGTAAGAAATTTGTGTTTTTTAAATTCATCATAATAATTTCTTGTATATAAAAAAATTCAAGTTAAAAATAATTTAAACACAATTTTATTATTCAATTGGGTCAACTTAACCTGCGGGTTGAGTCTCACTCAAGCCCCAACTTTTCAAAAAATCTTGAATCCGTCCGTGTGTTCTAACCTTACGGTGCTGGGTTTAGACGGCCCCCCTATGGATTCGTATATCGACTGATCCACTTCCCACGGGGTGACCATAATTTTTTGAATCAAATCGCGGATAATGCCAAATTGACCAAGTTGAGCGAGTCCGACTTGCGACTGTGTTCGATTAATAGAAGCATTGATTGCGCCACTGTTCGCGGTTCGTCTATTGATTGGCCAATTATCTTCAATCCGAAGTTGTATGCTTGCAAGTTTTGCGGCATCTTCCCGTGAACACGGCAGGCCTGCAGACACTATGCGGGCTTGTAGCTGAAACTCAAACACGAGCATTTCCGTGGTCTATAATGTAACTAGTCAAGCTTGTTGCAATACTTGCAACCAACGTCAACATATTTTAGTAAAAAACCTCGCAATGCAACTAAAAATTATTTTCACACAACAATGTATAAACTAAATCTATACACCTATCAAGAACAATAGTAGGGAAAAATAATGGCAATTTGCAGAAGAGAATGTCAGCCGAGGGCAACTTCTCCGCCGAACCAGTCAGCTTCCAATTCAGCCGGGAATAAAAATCGGTCCAGGTCAGTTGTTTCCAGAGTAAATTAAACGATGTGATTAAAAGGATGTGACATTAGTTTAACATTGAACACAAACTTCAAAATATTCTTTATCAATAAATGTTTCTTCGTTCAGTAATTTCTCTGCATCCGAAATCTGAAATCAAATTATAATATATGATGATTTGAAAGATGCTAAAACCACCAAACAGTTGCGAGAGAGCGGTGTGGTAAATCCAGAAAAAATTTAAGGAGGGTTCACAGGTCGAGATTCGTGGGACATACACTTAACAAATAATGTACCAACTCAGAGAACTTTTCGATTATATTTTTGGCGAATTTTTTGCATCATACGATTGGTCATTCGCAGGCACCCAACACATCCTACTGGATTGTCGATGTCTACCGCAGCTGATCTATATATTATTTGTAGCATACATTGCCTGATTTTTTGCAAGTTACCGATTTTACGCTTAATTTAACCGGAATTTAGATCTAGGCCGCTCATCATTTTATCACAAAAAAATTCTGATGGGGTGCCCAATGGCGACAACTCACAGATTGTTGGTAAAATCAATCCATTCGGAATTGTAATTGTATTACTTTATGCCTCAGGTCTACTGACGCACGCAAAGCCCGGACATTCGTTTAAAATTGTTTTCCTGCTATTCAGCTGGACGTTTTGTGTGGGCACGTTTATATTTATGTTTATATTATCTCACGACAGATTGACAAGTAATGCAAGTAGTTGGTTGGCAATGCAACCACAATACTGTTTGATGTTTTGTTTTGTGCTCCAAAAATATGAAATTTGCGGGGCCGGCCGAAAAAAAACCGGACCGGTTCCAACCCTTACTCAGATGTAAACACAATGTTTAATATTTTATAGTTAAGCTGTGATTTGCGTGATCCGTGTCCTACCAGGTGCGTGCGCAGCTTGCCAAAACTCAATGAGAAGACTTCTAAAAATCAAGAATTGTTTAAATTTTTTGTAAATAAATGCTTTGTGAATAAACTCTCCAACTGTTAAGATTCCGCATTTTAAAATTTTGTGTCAATCACCTTGTTTGCTTTTATTTGGGTATGTAGGATACCGGAGCGTTAATAAGCACAACGTCCTGTATGATTTAGCATGCTACGTGCAATTTAGTATAAAATGACCCTGGCAAAAATATTCACTTGAGATTTTAAGGCGTCTGCAACGCAATCGGCAAACAACAAATGTTGAGGATTGTTCTGCGTTAGTAAGCTTGTCATGAAACATTTTGCTTCTTGAAACATCGCCTAAAAACGAAGTTAAATAATGATAACGTATTTCGACTTGGTAAACTGAACTGCATATATCAAAGCCCACGCTGAAATTTTGCCCAATATCGAACTGGCCAACTCAAAGTGAAACTCTGTCTGCTTCACCAGAATACATCCTGATGATTAATTTGCAAGGGTTAGATATGGGTTTACTATCTAACAGGGTTCCAAACGGAAGTATATTTTGTCGGAAGCGAAATCGGAATCAAAGTTGTTTAATCGGAAGCGGAATTTAAATTTTAGTAATTCTATTAAAAGGAAATTGTACGACTTTTGACTTTTATCGCAGTGTGCCGGTTTGTATTGTTCACAGTTTTATTAAAAGTTTCTTGTATAGCTCACTCACTGTATTAGCGATCTACAAACGTTGTAAAACTTATGATATTAATGGAGGTCTGCCAATTCTCAGAGCAGGCTGTTAATTCTCAGAGCACTGGATCAGCTTGTTTAATTTGAAATGTAGTTATGCATTTTTAGCATTTCGATAGTTTAAATATGAAGTCTTGTGAAACCATAAATAACAGGACCCAGATACTTAAAAATTAACCAATTCCATGAAATGGCGATATTTTTAATATCTTTGGTTTGTTGGTACAATTCAGCACAGAGCTCTCAAAACGAATACTTGTCACTGCAGTAAGCATTAAAGATACTGCGAACCATATATCGAGCGTATTTCAAAATTTGTGGGACTAAGCATCATTGCTTGACGCACTGAAATACATTTTAAAGTTTAGATTTCGTTATTCGTTTGAGGTAAAACTTAATTTTCGCTTGCAGTTAATACATTTTGGTAATCAGTGAAATAATTTTGCTTTACTAGATGCTTTTCAAGTGACAAGTGGCAATACTTAAAAACAAATTAAGTGCAAACGAACGAAACAACAGGCACATTAGCAAAAAATCACAATTTCAGCATGGGAACAGCAGTCAGTCGGACTCAAAACCGAAATTTTAACGAAATTTTAACCCGAATCAGAATTCCGTTGGAACCCTTCTATTTAGTAGTTATTTGACATAGTTTAGGCTTACATTTGTCGGCGGTAGTAAATCGCTCTCTAACACCATTTGTAGTTCCAGCAATCAAAAACAAAAGTTTGTAAAAATAAACATTTAACCGTTTTCTAACTAATCACACCTGTACGTTTGGATGTGTTGGGCCCATCGATTTTACGTAGCACAACAGATAATGCTTCAGTGTCATAACTGACGCAGGAACCGATGAATACAATTGTTGATTTGTGCCACTTGACGCTCGAGATATTTGAACTGACTGAAATAAAATACCAGGCCCGTAGCCAGCTCACCTTGCTATTTTAATGACTTGCAAGCTAGGTTGAAACTTATCTAGGGGGGGGGCAAAATTTATTCAGGTGTTAAAAATATTCGGTAAAAGTTGTTGTTCTGTAGTAAAATCTCTATAACAATGCACTAAGTAAACGAAGATATTTCGTACGAAACATAAAACTATCGCTAATGCTTGATACGATAAGGCATTTAAATTCAAAACAAGATAAATGTTTCGTTATTCCTAATTTATTAATGGCAAATTTTGTAAGACAACACGAATAATGTGTAGGCTACAGCTTATTCCCAACAACACATGTCATAAATTTACCTTTGATGCGGTCAAACAAGCTGTAGGTTGCCGTTTCGATCGCTTCACAGAAGACAAAGATTTTGAGTCAGACGGTCCATATTGATTGCTGTAATTTTGACTATATATTGACGAAGTATGCGACAGCCGTTTTGTACTAGACACACTGGTACCCGAGTATCTTGGCGCAAGCAATGATTCACTCCGTCGGGCGTTCTGAAATCAATCATTGCATTATTATTATTAGTTGTGTCAAGGCAAAATTTGGAGGGCTTGTAGCTATGTTTGCGTTTTACAATTTTAATAGCGTTGTTTATGGCAGGGTTAAACGTTGACGAAATTTTAAAAGACACTTGATGAAATTGATGTGTTTTGTGGACCAAATAAGTAGACTTGAATTTTGATGAGTTTTTGAAGACTTTTGAAATAATGGGTTTTCAATTATAAATTTGACAATAAATTGGTTCTGGATTACAAATTTTGCAACAATATGCATATTTTGACAATTTTGGATGATATATAATACTTATATAACGACATTCATTGCCTGACACAACCGATTTGGATTGATGCTGGCGAACTTGGAAGTATGCGTGTAGACGATGCAGATGTGACAAATCGCTGTCAATTTCCGGGGTTAGATGGTCGACCTTCAGAATTTGCACGAGCTGTACGTTGTGGTACATAGCGGTTTCAGTTAAGTGAGGTACTGTAGTGACCCGAATAACAATGGGGACTGATATTTAATTGGCTTCTCCAGAGGGTACCTTCCTTGTTATTCGGTTATGGACTGTTATTTATTTTTAACCCACGCTCCGCCGCTCTTCGTTACTGATATATATCCGGCACTGCAATGATCCGTTGAATTAAACGTATATTTGTGTTGTGTCAAAAGCTTGAGTGATAATACAAGGATATACTTAGGAATTCACTTTCAAAATTTAAGTACGCTTTAATTTTTCAAGCTCAAATTATTTGGTCGTGGAGTCATTTATGCGCTACAATTAGGGTTGATTGACATTTATAGACTCTAATTACGGTTTAGGGACTCTATCCGCTTACGGAATCTTATTAGGGATACGGACTCCTATTGATTCTGACTCAAAATGGCCCCCCTCTTATTACCCCCACCTTATTCGGGTCAATACAGTAGTGTGAAGTGGATTACTTAGCTCAGTGATCGATAGTGTTCGATCCGACTTTTTCGAATACGCATGCAGCTGCTTGCGGATTCGTAATCTCCGGTGTGCGATGACTCTGGGCAGACCTTTCCCGTACTCGGGCAAGTTAGACTTTCGCTCATCAGTTAAAAGTATACCATTGTAAGGATAAAAGGCCGATGAGAGGCGACACAGCTTTTTCAACTTTTAAACATACATAGCACTTAATGCTTCAGGTGTAGTGCCACGCGTACGCGGATATCTGTGCTGACCAAATCAGATGGAGCAAAAATTTAAAATGTTCTTGGGTCGTCTGTAAATAGGCAAGCTTTATTTCAAAGTTTGCTTTTCCGTTGTAGTCTTTCAAAATTTGGGTGTCTAGAGTTTGTTTTATGCTCACTCGAAACACCTAAATTAAGCATTTACATAAATGACTGACTGGAAAATTGGTAGAGTTGAAAATTGGGAAACTGAGAGACTAAACTGTCACAGAGAGGGAGTGTGGAAAACTAGGAGTCGGTGAAGCTGAGAGACCGGGAAACCAGAGGCTTTGTAATGGAGAGACTGGAAAATTGTTAGACAGGGAAGTTGGGAAACTGAGAAAATTTCAAAATGGGAAAATCAGAAAAATATATAACATTGGAACATTCAGAAATTTGGAGACTGGGAGGTAGGGGCGAGACTGCGAGACTGCAAAAAAGCTGTTGGCAGGACAACAGCAGCCACCCCTATGCGCCCATTTGAGTTACCCCCACCCCTAAAGGGACCCCTACTCTGGCTGGATGAAACAAAAACCGCCGAAGTTTTGAAATAACTCTGGCTTCTGGCTCGTTTCGCTCGTGAATTTTGCACACTATTCTACTTTTCTTTTAACCATTTACTACACTTCATATTGAACAACACATTATCAAGAATAGTCTGACGAGCATAGGGCGATATCACCCTGCAGTACAGAAATTCATGCAGTTTTGATCGCTCGCAGATGATTTTTGTACAAAAGTGTTCGCGGATAAAATTAAATCGAAGATATGCTCTTGCTTGTGAACCAGCTCGTCAAGCGCTTATAAGAACACGTTTGGAAAGTTCATTTGGCCTTAAGGCAGGGCCGGAGCAGCCACCGCCATAACCCCTTTGGCGGCGCCAACCCTAACCAGTCGAAAGAAAAAACCTCCAAAGTTTTTAACTACGGCTGGCTTCTCGTTCGCTTCTCTCGCGAGTTTTTCACACTATTCTGCCTTTCTGTGATTTTTTAAATGGTTTTAGACACTGTCACAGACTTTGAAATAATCACCAGGTTGCTAAAAATGGCAACAAGTTTTCTCGCTCGCTACATTTGATTGCCGTGTCTGCTCCGGCACTTGCTGTTGCCGCGATCTCACTGTTAACATGAACCGAATGACGGGTACTAAAGTAAGCTTAAAGGAGCACCAAAGCATAACAATATGGCTGAAATTTAGCGTTTAAGAATATTCAAGTTGTTAGGCCCGTACTTACAGGAGTTTCCTGTACCAGTTGTGTGCCTACAAACAATCCAAGAATATGCCGAGTTGTTCATACCGGGAACCTATCATATCTGTTTACTTGATTTGTAATAATACCTACTTTTAATTGCGAGGCGTCTGGAGTCATTGCCCTAGCATAAAGAACAAGACATATATTGAGCTGTTTAATATGGGTATAAGCTGGAACAAAATAAACCAAATGCATCATGCGCTGTTTCTAAGTATGCAAGTACAATAGCAGGCTTTGTTTGGCTAGTTACTCTGCATAGCAGAGTTACGTGTGGATGTTAGTTATAAAATGCAATTTCTCTTCATTAACATTGTTGTCCTAGTTCAAATAATTTGGCTTGATCCGTACAGGACATTAACTGTGGAGCATTAACTGTTAGCCAAGTGGGATGTCCTTCGAGCGAAAGTAACCGACATCCGCTAATATTTGTTCAAAACGATCATTTTATCAGTTCATAAAAAGCTCGTTTAGGGCTTGCCACTGAAACATCTTCCACCATGAGGTTTACCGCACAAACCGGGGCGACTTAGGTCATGTCTTTGCGTAACATTTTGTCTGCTTATAGACCCCATATCATATTCAAAAATTTGTATTTTTCTACTATTATCATGTGTATGTGATTACCTTTAGTTCTTCAATATCATATAATATTCTATTGTCTGCGATTATTATATGATACATTTTCAACTGTCTGCAAACTTGAGGTTAACATACCCAAATTATTGCCCTGTAGAATGTCATATGATAGTAGGATTTTAAATTGGAATTTTTGAATTATGAAGCTGTTGTTCTAAGTGACTTTGTGTTGGAAACGAATGTGCAGGCGTGTTTTCGGTAATTTAATTCACATCTGTGCCGCTGCCGGCCGACTTTCCATTTTTTTATTAGCACCCGATTTTGGAATATCATATGATATTCGCATGAATGTCCCGAAGTATTACGTGACATGCCGACTCTTGTACACATAATATCATATGACCTTGGAGTTTTGTCTGTTAACTCGATATGAGAGCCCGAATTTTAACATTGACGTCGAATCAACATGGAACAAACCGTGACCAGTCTGCCCCGGTTATAAGCATATTCGTAAGCCTAGGCCTAAGCAAAAAATAGTTTAAAGCTTAAGCTTATTTTATTGTAGACCCACAAAATAACGTTCCGTCCATGATCTTTACATGGGCCAAAGTTACGAAGAAAATTCAAACATTGCTAAAAATTGTGTAGCTTACTTGTAAAGACTGTAAAGACGTTCGCGAAAACGGAGCTCTTGATAGCAGTGGCGTTGCCTGTTGTGGCATTTGACTGTGCGCGGTATCTTTGGCACGAGAATATTTTCCAGCTACACCACTAGCTGGTGGACCCACCTGCGAGGCACAACTATCACGTCGACTGTCGATAAGAATTTGAGGAAGCGGAAATAACGATGCTAAATATGAAAACAAAGTAAAAACAAGTCGTAGTAGAACTACATGTACTGAGCGAAGCTCGGACATACTTACTTTTTAATCAGTGTAGTTTAACATTCCGAACATACAAAGCACAAACGAATAGTTTGACATACTTACTTTCCAGCTAATCTAATATGCAGCTTAGTTATTAGCTAACTGTTCAGTGATTGGTTTTGAAGGGCTATAAACAATTTATTCAGTTTTCGCAAACCTGAACACCCTTTTGTACTGAACTTGATTGCTTGTAACCCTAATGATCAGTGAAATAATATAAAAAGTCCTAATTTAGGCTTATCAATTAAGCTAATATGGAAATTGGCTATTAGCTAACTATTTAGTTATCGGTCTTGAAGGTTTATCAACAATTTATTTTGATTTCTCCCACGCAAAAACACGTCAGTAACCCGAATTATCAGTTATATAATTTAAAAAGTGCTAATTTAGGCATAGATAAGCTAATATGCAAATTAGCTATTAGCTAACTATTCAATTATTGGTTTAAAGGTTTATAAACAATTTTAGATTTTTTGTACCCAAAACTCTAGTACTGAAATTAGATTGCTTGTAACGATAATAATTAGTAAAATAACTTAAAACCAATTTAGGATTAATCAATTATGTAAATTAGCCTGCAGTTAATGAACGGCTTAAAATTTTAAAACACCAATGCGAGCTGAACGCCGCAGGATGACAGGCTTTCAAACAAAGGTTTATCAAAATCGGTTCACCGGTTCATGAGATTCTTTTCGGACGGACAGACAAAGAGACGGACAGACGGCCACCTTTTGATCACAGAGTACAAAACATAAAACGCTCACGAAACTGCGACTTCACTCGGAGTTTCGTTTCGCTCAATAACACAAATAGAACGTAAAATTAGTAGATGTCATGGTTATTCAGACTTAATTTTTCTCAAATAAACATATTTAGTAGTGAAACAGTTTTTTTCAAACCATTGGGTACTACATTGTTGTCTTTCTCTTCGACTGCTCTTTTGCTAGCGAATAGTTGTGTTTGCATCACACGCATACTATAAGCATACATGCATTCAACTCAGACAATTATGATTTTGTTTGACGCGGAGTCGAGTTTATTGTGTTTCGTAGATTATAATGTGTCATAGATTTCAGATTCAGCTTTGGCGCAAATTTAATTTTACAATTGCGCGTTGAACAGTGTTTAAGATTGTTGTAGTTGTTATTTTGTGAAATCTCACAGAAATATAGGGAAAATTCTATGGATTTCTGGCAGCTTGAAATGCTCATGACGTTTCAGATTTTTCATAATTTACAACTTAACTTTGATATTTTTGTTGACGGCATTTTGTATATTTGAAAGGAAATGAATTTAAGTTTATTGGAAATTGTCAAATTGATTTTCGATTTGTTTTCAAATTAATTGCTCACAGTGACAGACTAATGTTCAAAGTCGACTTGGTGAAAATTCTGAGTCGTTTTGTAAGCTTTTTTGTGTTGTGTGCTTTTCTGCTTGACTGTTGTGGCCCATGTTACTTTAAGGGGCGTCCAAGTTTCTGGTTTGTTTATAAAAGAGTAGGTTTAAATTCTAGATTACATTCTTTTGTTCAGGCTTAGGCTTAGGCTTATTCTTAGGAAAACATTTTTGCAACGCTTAGGCTTAGGATTAGGCTTAGGAATACGCTTTGGAACACATTTTTGCAACGCTTAGGCTTAGGCTTAGGCTTAGGAATACGCTTAACTGTTACGCCCCTTAAAGTAACATTGGCCACTGTTGTTTTAACTGTTTTTCTGTTTGGAGTCTTAAGTAAATACGGTAAATTTTGGTTTTGTGTGTTTGTTCGATACTTTGTAGCTCTTTTGTGGCTTCCGCGACTGCTCGACTTTTATTGACATAATCGATCCCGTTTACCGATTGTGCGTCACTTTCACTGACAACTGCAGTTTGGTAGAACTTCTGTTATTATTGTGTGTTTTTATGTTAAATTGAAATAATTAATTTTGTGCAAACTGTTTTCCACTACAAACCGCAGTTTAGCAACAACTATTCTATTTCCGTATCGCGGCAAGATTGAGACTTCGCTTGTAAATTAAAAAATATGTACATATTTGCGTAAACGCAAACTTTCAAATCGTTACTCGCAATGCTGACACAAATACATATGTGTAATAGCGGCTTTCGAACTTATAGATATATATGCCAGGTCCGTACTTCGTTGTCATAGAAATCTATTACCACATACAATGATTACATCACTGAAATCCCGCCATCTTTGATATAACTGACAAATTCCTCTGACAGCAACGATGTCCGCAAATGGACTACGATGCGAGATTTAGCTGTCTCACCAATTTCCGCCGCTAGCAGCTAAGGAAATTAATTCATTTTGAACGTCATTAATACAGTAATTACGAGCAATGTCGACACAGGTCATTAGCCAGAACAAAATTGTACTGGAAACGTTTCGCAAGAAACATTTTCCATCAAAGCATCGGAAACAACTTCTCCAAGTTCGCTTTCGTTGTGACAGATTCACAGTTTGTCTTGTCACTTTGATGTTTCGTTCAAAATTAGTTTCTCTGGACAAAGTTGCCCGCCCATCGGACCGCAGGATCGAAGAGTGCTTATCACAGTTTATGCAAGATAAACTTCCAATTTCAAGTAGTTAGCGCTAACATCCAGTAACGCTCCTGATTGGACTTTATCAACTGATAATTATATTTAGATATACTTTAGCTGTAAACAAAAATATCTCCGATGCTTTAACTATACCCAGTGCCGTAGCAGGCAGGTGGGGGGGAAGCTCCCACCAAATTCCAGGGTGGTCCGGCCCCCTAACTCGCGAACGAAGCGAGCGAGAAGCCAGACGCATTTTAAAACTGAAGCGGTTTTTGTTTCAACCGATTAGGCTGGGGGCTCCTTTAGGGGTGAGGCCCCCAAATGGGGTGTATGGGGGGTAGCTGCTCAGGCCCTGAATACCATTGTAACCATCTTATCCAGTGAAAATATAACTGTTATCTGCGGTTGCTTATACTGCGATTTGTGTTTTCAAGCCAACAGGCTCTTCAATTTAGATAGCTAAAAAATCCGCCGGCGAAACAAGACAGAATATATATAATCAGCCCAGCGAAACTTACCCTTACAACCGGGCGGCTGGTCCATGTTCGTGTTTTCCGGCAATCTTTTTAAACTTTGTTGTCGGTATCGCGCTAGGTTGTCTTTGATGTTTTCTTCGGTAAATCGGTCAGCAAACGATTGTTGGATATTAACACCAGCGCTCGCTGGCAACACTGCATCCTCCGAGTATTGACTGATCGGTCTAAATTTACTTTTTGCATCATTTGAACAGTCATCAATTTGAAACTTGTCCATGATTGACGATACATTTTGTGTTGTACTATTTAGTTTTGTTGAACTGGAACAAAGTTGCTTTGAGTTGAGTATTGGATATGTCCATACGTTCAAATCGTTGAAGTTCTGTTGCAGCGTTGCGTTTGTGTTGATTTGACCACATTTTCGTTTTTCGTGTTTGCTGTCAGTTTCACGACCCACGCGTAAATACGATCCAGAAGGAACAGTTTGAGATCTGGATATCGATTGTCGGCGAGAAGTTGATAAAAAGTTATAGTCGCTCGAGATTGATGCATCGTTGGCGCTCGTATCTAAAGCTCGTGCAACAGGCGGTTGCAGGCAACTGCGTCTACTCGATGCTGCAATGTGTAAGCTTTGCAACTCTCGTGATAATTCGAATAACGCATCAGATGTGCTATCGCTAATTTCACCTTTGCCTGTAACATTTAACAATGAAACCTAAAACTGTCCGTGATTATTAGGGTGGCGCAATGCGTCGTGCAGCGCCATGCGTTGCCGTCTGTCACCGTACGTCGCCAGTGACAGAGCAGGTGAGTGTTGAACCCATAAAAATTCCAGAGTGGGAGCGCCGTGCGAGGAAAAATTAATTATTTTTCAAATTGCGAATTTTTCAATTTTAAACACATATCCAAGTTGAATATTAACACTTCCAAACAGTCCAAGGTAGCTATGAAAAAATGAAACGAACTCATTCGGTACAGAGACACGACTTGAGTTCGATTTGAACTTAATGCCGAAATTTTACTAAAGCCGGCCAGTTTGAAAGTAAAAGTCACTGTTTTTCAATGAACACTGCTTATTTCGAAATAAATCGATGTTGCTTGACTTCAGTACGGATATTGAGCGCTTAGCCCTGACTTTGCCATTATGTCAATAACTCGATTGAACAAAATAGGGATTAAACCGACAAGGCATAGGTTTACTTAAGCCATGTTTATTCAATCCGCTAACGTATAAATTGAGCAAATAAAAGTACGTTTCGTGATTGCATTGTATTCAATTTAAAGATACCGAACCGGCTATAACACAGATAAAACGGCTGAAATTAATTATACCACTTATTTTTTAGTAAACCCAATGTCAAGGGCGAATCCAGAAAAAATTGATTTGAGTTCAAAGGTTGGGATTCACGAAGAATACACAATAAATATACCCGCACACTCAACGGATGCCGTCCTGTTTGAAATATTTTTCCGATTTTATAGTTAACAAAATATTTTTTCGCTTAATACCAGGGGGGGGTTGACGGACACCCAATGATCCTCGTTCGGATTCGCCCGTGATTGCGGATGATTAAACTCCTACCGGACTTTTTCCAGGAATCAGAACTTATGCGTCGGTTGCGTTGACCTCCAAACATGTTGCGTATATACTGAGGAAAACGTTTACGTTCCAATGAAAATCGAAACTTGCTTGTCGCTGATGAATCTAAAAACAATTTACTTTTTATATAGTGTAATGCGAATATTAGCTCAAACTAAGCTGAAATTACGTATTTTGGCGATCCAGCTATATATACTAGTAAACCATAGTTACACCCATGTGCAATTTTTGTTTACTTGCGCTGAAACGGTGTCCAAAACACGTTGCGGTGTTCCAGCTTTAATATATATGTGCACAAAAACGGATAGTTTAGCAGCACAATCAACTATTAAGGAGTAATTAATTTTAACATAGCCCAACCCATACACCATTGTTCTGCGAATTTTTTGAGTTACGGAAAAATCACCAACCCAGCAGTAATAAAACATTTAAGTCTTGAAAACTAATAGAATGTGTTGGATTAGTGTTCCAGTCCATGCTCTGTATCGAGAAAACCTTTGCAATACAAAGCTATATCTGAACAAACAATAGCGCCTATACCGGTGTACTTAACATGGGCCATGAAAACTATACTGTAACCTGATCCCATATTCTCAAACGTTTATAGTATGTATCATCAATTAGTAATAGGTTTTCAAACTCACCATGAAAACTATACTGTAACCTGATCCCATATTCTCAAACGTTTATAGTATGTATCATCAATTAGTAATAGGTTTTCAAACTCACCATGAAAACTATACTGTAACCTGGGCCCATATTCTCAAACGTTTATAGTATGTATCATCAATTAGTAATAGGTTTTCAAACTCACCATGAAAACTATACTGTAACCTGGGCCCATATTCTCAAACGTTTATAGTACGTATCATCAATTAGTAATAGGTTTTCAAACTCACCATGAAAACTATACTGTAACCTGGGCCCATATTCTCAAACGTTTATAGTATGTATCATCAATTAGTAATAGGTTTTCAAACTCACCATGAAAACTATACTGTAACCTGGGCCCATATTCTCAAACGTTTATAGTATGTATCATCAATTAGTAATAGGTTTTCAAACTCACCATGAAAACTATACTGTAACCTGGGCCCATATTCTCAAACGTTTATAGTATGTATCATCAATTAGTAATAGGTTTTCAAACTCACCATGAAAACTATACTGTAACCTGGGCCCATATTCTCAAACGTTTATAGTACGTATCATCAATTAGTAATAGGTTTTCAAACTCATCAACTGTGGCAGTCACAGTTGTTGAACTCAAATTTGGTACGACAATAGAGCAAATCATATGTGAAAATGTGCTCAATTTACAACCTTAGCATTCATTGGTTCGAAAGTTACAAGATCTATCATCATCAACTGGTGATAGGTAACGCACGATTGAAGAATTCAGGCCCTGGTAGTAATTCACGTTCAACTTTCACCCCACAAACAACGTATACCTGAGTTGACTGAATTTCTCGCCGAGTGAGCGGACGAATTTGTAACGCGTCGCGTATGAAGTGAACTAACTGATTGACCTGCGGCTCGTTTTTGGTTTTGATCACCGCAACGTCGGTTTCTAGACCACCGGACTGAGTTTGATCGTCTTGGCATCACACGATTATAAATGCGTGCAAATTCGTCCGCTGAAATATGCCTACTCAGCAATGACAAGCTGCCTCCGGTTCCAAATCCGAGCTCAGAAACATTGAAGCGACTATTTGAACAGGCAACATTTGACGTTGGTGAATTGATTGTCACAGGCGTATGAGGTACAGTCAGATCATCTCGGATATTAATTGCTGTTGACACTACAGCACCGCTTGCAGTATCAGATGGAACGGAATTAATTAAATGATGCGTATAGTTTGCACTACCACACGACGATCTTGACGTTGAACAGCCAAATACTTCTGCGTTACGTTTTGTTGAAAATAACATCACACTTGACGAACCAGAATGTCGCGATCCGTTATTAACAGACGCTTGTGAAGTTTTGTGACCGACCAACGCTAAGTTCCACGAAAGTTTGTGAAATAGTAGCCGAATAATGATTATCGGATCGATAAGCGCTGACATTATGGCAAATATTGACGCACTTTGGCCTAAATCCGGTTCCGAAATGCTGTAAAGTTGCGAAAGTTTGCTTGGCGTTTCGGATGTTGCTCCGGCTGGTTGAGTGGTTGGCGTTGACTGATCTTGTTGCGACAGCGTATCGTCGACGTCGCAGAATGAATAAATCTGACGAAACGTAAATTTGTAAGTTTTGGCAAAAAATCAAATGTATCCGGTGCTCAAATGATAAAATTTGACCATTTAAACGATAAAAACTTGTGATCGCCGTTTATTTATGGTTGAAATCGCGGTCCGGGTGAATCCGTAAATTAACTAATTTCAACAAGCCATAATTATGTATATTTAGCGAGAAACTTAATAACTTAAGCTCCTCAACAAGGTGTCCACCTTATTCTTGGTCATATACGCAGCGTACAATGGAAGGTGAAAACAGTAACAAAAGACAAAAGTCGACAAAATTTGCCGGAGCCGGAAGCGGTGGCAAGCAAAATAAACTTTTTAAAATCATACTAACGACATTTGAGAACTAACGTATAAATGTCAAAAAATTGATCAGACAAACAAACAAACTCAATGAAACAGATTTTATAAAACTACAAAAAATTTCACTGCCGAAATTGCCGAACGAACCTTTTAGCTAGGATTTTACCGGAAGCGCCGGCCATCCTTTTATTCCCTGCGAATAAGTCTATTTTTATTACAGCTCTAGGTATAGTAACGACCTATGTTTAACTCTAAGCCTAAGTCTGGCCCACGTTCCTCTTAGGACCGTCCCGTTTTCTCGCATGACGGTATTTCGGCATGATTATATTTTACCCAATTTTTACTTAGGCTTGGAATTAGGATTAGCACTTATGTTCAGGCTTAGGCTTACATTTAGGCTTTGGAATATGTTTAAATTAGAGTTACGGCGTTGAAGGTAACATTGTTCTTAAGCTTTATGCATTAGCACATATTAATTAATACATTAAGGAGTTGATAATCACACCCTTATGGACATAATAAGTATAGCATACTTCAACATGCAATATAGAACACAAAAATGTGTAAAACTTACTTCATGTATTACTTTTTCAACACATCCTTCAACTGAATAAAGTTCTTTACCGGAAGCAGTTCGTATATTCGCCGGCGCAATGCATATCCGACTGATGTATGCGTTTTCTGATTCTAACGTTTCTGACACAATCGACGAACGATATCGGCCTTTTTCTAGAATTACAACGATCAATATTAATTTGCAGCCAAGAATCAAGTTTTTATTCAATGTTAAAAGACTATCGCAAGCTTAATATTCTAAACCTGCAAATTTCCTATAAAATGATTTCTGGAGTTACTGTAGTGTGTTCGACTACGAGGGGGTAATAAGAGGGTGTCCAATGTTGAGTCCGAATCAATAGAAGTCCGTGTCCCTAATACGAGTCCGTAAGCAGATAGAGTCCGTAAACCCTGATTAGAGTCCATAAATGTCAATTATCTCTAATTATAGCGTATATATTACTCCAGGACCAAATGAAGTTGAGTTCGAAACTTTGAAGCGTACATAAGTTGAGAAACTAACATTCCACAGTATTGTCAGTCTAGGTAGGAACCAAGGGACATCAGACCTTTCAACTAAGCAGCTGGAAAAGCGGGTTAGAGCGGGGATCGAACTCTCAGCCTATGGATCCGTAATCGAGCACTCTACCATTGCGCCACGTAGCCCACATGTCAGTCAACGTAGGAACCGGGACATCAGACCTTTCTACTAAGCAGCTGGAAAAGCGGGCTAGCGCAGAGATCAAACTCTCAGCCTATGGATCCTTAAGCGAGCACTCTACCACTGCGCCACGTAGCCCGCCTCAACTGCATTTTTCATCGACTATATGTGTCGATCGTATGTTGCCAGCTAGCATACATGCAGTGCACTGCACTATATTGCATGTGCACATAACGGACAAGCATGTCTCACATGCTTACAAGTATAACCTTGCATTATCGCTCAAGCTTTTGATTCAAGGCAAAAACGTTTAATTCAACGGATAGTTGCAATACCGAATATATATCAGTAACGAAGGGTGGCGGACGGCGGGTTGAAAATAAATAAGTCTTTAGCCGATTAACAGGGGGTACCCTCTGGAGAGGCCAAATAAATATCAGTCTCCCATCTTATTCGGGTCACTACAGTAAATGATTCAGCACATCAGTTAGACGTTAGCGTAACGTAAATCCTGAAAACGAAAATTTAATAAAAAAATTTAAACTCTCTACTATGCAATTTCCGGAATATGCAACCTACACCAGGTAACTTTGGGGTGGGCGACCAAGACTCTGAAGCTTTTCTGGTTTGATGCGTATTTGCTACGAAAACCGCTAACACTGTAGTCAGGGGGGACTGAAATTTATTTGGCCTCTCCCGCTGGTACCCCCTGTTATTCGGTTACGGACTGTTATTTATTTTCAAACCACGCTCCGTCACCCTTCGTTACTGATATATATCCGGTACTGCAATTATCCGTTGAATTAAACGTATATTTGCCTTGTGTCAATAGTTTGAGCGATAATGCAAGGTTATACTTAGGAATTACTTTCAAAACTTAAGTACGTTTAAAGTTTCGAACTCAACTTTATTTGGTCCTGGAGTCATTTATGCGGTACAATATGGTATAATTGACATTTATGGACTCTAATTAGGGTTTAGGGACGCTATCCGTTTACGGCTCTTATTAGGAATACGGACTCCTATTGATTGGGATTCAAATTGGGGACCCCCTTTTATTACCCCCTCATATTCGGGTCACAACAGTACATATGTAATGTATAATTATCCAGCTGTGTAACACCGGTGCAATACCGACCAGAGGCCCTTTTCTAACTTAAGTTGGAAACAAAGAGATTTTAGGAACTCGTTTTGGCTGCAAACTTTATCACGACATCAGCATCTATCAATCCTTTGCCTCACGAATACTGTGACACTTCAAGCTTGATTTTGAATAAAATAGAAACTTTGAATCATGTTTTGAAGTAAATATAATTTCTAAAATCTGATTTCATCACATTTGTAAAAATATGGCTATTGGTTGAATGATGGTTGAGTCTATTGTTTTATCTAGTAAAAATGTTAAAATTTGATTTGGAAAACTTGGAAGGATGATTCAGGATAGCGGTATAAAAAGTATAGTCGATGTGGCTTTAAGAAGAACTAGTGGAGGGTAAAAGTGAATAACTGTACGGCGTTTATTCTATTAGGTTTCTGACTGGATTTGATTCGCAACTGAGTGCTAGTATTTTACTTGTCGATTCGTGGTTGTATGATTTTGCGAGGTTTATTACGATCACCAATCGTAAAGCAATCTGACTTGGTAAATGGTGTAATTAATTATGCAGGCGTTACAATACGCAATGAGTCCTGGCGGATTCAACGGCCCACAGGACTTAACATTCGACTACAATCTTAACAAAGTTTTCGTGCGAGATTGGAAGGAATCACGGGTTCCTCAGCGGCGACCTTGCAACGTAAAAAGTTGTAATGTCCCGATCAATGCTAACAAAAATAGTATTACGCCATATTATTCGTTTTACTCAAAAAAATTAATAAAACAGTTCATACGTGCAAAATTAAATATATCAACGCGATTGCCGACCCGGTCTCCAAGACCAATATATACCAAAATACGTGCAGCGTGATGTTTAACAATCGGTGCCCAATTGGTCGAATGTGGGGTGTAATACCACTCATCTGACGGCAGCAGCAACTGAATAAGTGACTCTTCAATCTATAAATAATTGTTTATGCATGCAAGTTTTTTTGTAGTTTGTATACCTCGTCGCATATTATTGGCTGATTTATTCCTTTTCATGATCTACATATCCTGTTTGACTCGAACTTTATATATAATGTATAATATGTAATATATGTTTATATGTATGAATCTACACCTATTTGTCGACCAACAGTGTCCGAAAGCCTGTGAATCAATCCGTCGAGTCGATGAAATGTCGAATTAAAAGGTGCCGGTCGACGAGTTCTCGTGATACCATACATATATGTATATATAATCATTTTCTAGCAATATTAACAGCTTTTAAACGGAATTAATTGCAAAAAATAAAAAACGTAAAGCGATAGAATAACAGTGTTCACCTGAAGCGTTTGAAGCATTTGATGAGTTGACGGCTGCAGAGCGATGAGTGCAATACATTGAAGCACCGTACAGAGCAAATACTGTAAATAAAACCCGATATGAAACATGAATTAATATTGTGTCACAGGTAAAACCTGACTGTAGCTTGGATTTCATTTCGGGAGACGATAAGTCCATCTAGCGAGCGAACGAGGCGAGCGAGAAACGTTGTTTCCATTTCTTACTTATTCTACAGCTTGTAAAAGAGTTTTTTTCGAGTCTCGAAAATATGCTATCGAAATAGCGAAATAAGCATGATAAAATGAATTGGAGGTATCGTTGCCTTTAACTCGAAAGTAGGTTTAAAATTCCGCAGTCCAAACATACAAAATTCCTGCATGACCAAGAGGACAAACAAAATCATTTAAGTAACTGAATTTACATCAGACCCGGATGTGAGGGTGTATCATTAGGTATGCCTGAAACCCGCTTCATTTGGACCGAAAAAACAGTTGAAAAAGACAAAGTCGAAAACTATTTCGAACGACACCTATATTTATTCAGTATCTTTTTTGCGCATGAAAATCTGTGAATCTCTCTTAATTTTTTTCTGGATTCGCCACCTGTACAATCAGGATTTAGGGCCATTAACAAAGCCATGATTAAATTTGGGATACGGCGATTTGCTTTTTGTAGCAGAATATATCTTTAATCTTTGTGTAACTATAAACCCTTGATTGTGACTAGGTTCAACTGCTAAATACTTGATTTATTGAGCTTTTTGGGCTTTGAATAGATTAACTGATTCAACGTTTTAGCCTAATTATAAAGCAAGGTCCCAGGATGAAGGTATTTTTAATAAACAGTAAAACTATCAGCTGCTGTTATCGTTTACAGTCCAAATTGTCGTTTATTTGTTTTTGTTAAAAAAAGTTGAGTTTCTTAAACCAAATCATAACTGAATCGAATACTTAACTAATATTTCAGGAATCCAGCCACGGTATTTTTGCAGTAAAAATGACTTCACTATGCAAGATTACCCTTTTCTCACATTTTCAAGCTAACATTCAAACCGCACCGTCTCGGTAGGGAGGCGTTTACTTTCACTATTCAGCTGAGCAAGAGGGTACTGCGCATGCTCGTAATAACCATTAAACGCTAAGCATAGTTTGTTGATTCAGGTATAGAGTTTGCGCATAATTGTTCCCCGTGTACTTTTACGAAAGAAGCGGATAATTATACCGGATCATTTGTGATATCCAGCGCATCAACCAACACTTTGACGTATTCTTCGTACGCTAACAGGTCACGAAATGATCTGAAAGAATTGCAAGTAAAAAGCAACTTTTACTCGCGTTTTGTACTTTTTGCGAACATTTCAAATTAAACCATGTCAGTCAGCCACGGGTCGATGCGAGAGTCTGCTCAAGCGGCCTTTAAGCGATTACGAATACTTTTTAATTCCATTCTACATCCAGGAATTATTACCAGAAGGAGCAAGTACACTAATACGGACAGCAAACATTTTTCTAACACAAAATTCATTTTTTGCTCACGAAAAAACTATAGGGGCGGGAAAGCTAAAATGTTCGTAGGCGCGTCAACGTCTTCATCAGCGCTTTCTGTAGTTCCGACCCTAATTTATCCTTACCCTGAATGGCACAAAAATAACAAAAGTCTCGCGGTTAACACTTCCAAGCAGTGTTTACACGAACGCTTGCGCAAACTCGGTGTGCACGTTGGTTTCGACGAAGAACGTTTACGAATTGTCACTGCATTGTTAAGGATTGATACAACTGAAATAAAACTAATTATTTAATAGACGTTTGACTATTTTTTGAACCCATATTTCAAACGGCTGTGAGAAGTTCGTGATTTTCGCTACTCAGTAAACCCGGAATCGCACCTCGAATTGTGTTCTTTACCGACGTACGCGTATCGCTCTGATTCAATGACGCGGCCGGTTAGCAATTAAACATTACAAGTCAGCGATAGGTTTTCAACCAATCTAACCTGCAACTTTTGCAGCACTCGAAACTTGTGCAGACATTGAGCGCATTAATATGCAAAAATAGTGTCTAAAATTACAAGCGAAACATTCGATGCTGTTCGAAACATACCAGACCTATTGTCAACTTTTGTTACAAGTGCTACACACATTTAAGAATACAAGCATTGCTTTCGATGGATAACTTTACCACAACGAAGTAGAAATCACATAATTTTTATTGCTACGCAAACTGAAATTTAGTTCTAGTGCAGGAACAACTACTGTATCCATTTGTCGATAGAAACCAATCTTACAAAACAGAATTAACACCAACCGGAAGCGGAACCACAAAGGTTTGATCCGCCACTTTTTCAAGTTCAGTATGCATGTTAGCGTCTGTTCGGTTTCTAATAAGCTGTATCATTTTGAAAATACTATAAGCCATTACTTTTTAAAAATCTTGGATCCAGTCGTGATAACATATTACACGCCGAAAATCAGGATGCAACCGGAGGTGAAAAAGATCGGAGCTGGGGCCAGAGGTGCGGAAAAATCAAGTAGGTAAAGTTACGTAAAATTAACTAAACATTAAGAATAATATATATAAAGTGCGGTCATCGTCATGCTATAGTCTTAAGCGAATTTTTCGTGCAAATTGAGCAAAATTTACAGACAAACTCACACATAGAACGACATATATAAATTTCTTAAATATACGAAAAATTTCACTACCAAAATTGTTCCAACCTCCGTTAACAATTCTACCGGAGCCAGAGCCAACACCGTATGTAGATTTGCAGCCGGAACCGGATGTAACCCTGCGGCTGTACGATGTCCTACACAAAAATAAACGAAGGGCCGGTGGTAATGGTATAGATGCACATCTACGGACCAGCATTGGCAACTTTTGTTGAAATTATTGTTTTCGGGCGGGTGTAGTCATAGCTAAATTCGGGGGGTCTCACACATACCAACATCTCCTACCGAAAAATCACGAATTCACTCCTACTTTTGTAGCCCGTTACCCACAAGTTTGGGAGTGAGCCACCACCCATGCATACTTCGACACTGCTTAAACGCTTACTTGTTGATGGAGTAATTGAATGAAAATCGGATAGTAAATCATCCGTTGCCATCTGACACCCGGCAGCAGCATTTGAAGGCTAAAATTGTAAAACAACGGATGTAACAATGACAGACTTAACAATCGCTCAGTTATTACACGAGTAACGAAGCTAAGTTATCTCGAAACACGTCTTCAGCTTATGCAAAACAAATTGCTGAAAAACATTTCGCTCCTTTGCATTTCCTTCACATTTAACGATTAAGGCTTAGGAAAGCTTTTAGACGAAGGCTTAGGCAAAGATTTATGCTAAGGCGTTGGTATGCCTATTGTAACACCCTAAGTTTAAATCTGACCCTAAACCTAAGCATAAATGCGGGAAAAGTGTACAAGAGCCGAGCTTTGTGCCACGCATCATTAAAATTTCTGAATTGGTTTAAAACAAGCTTAAACTTCTAAGATCGTTATAAAATGAACTGATAAACTTTCAACCACGACACCTTTCAATCGGTGACCGGACAGAAGGCCGCCGGACACGTGGTCGACGGATAAAGGACCGTCTGGACAAAAGGCGTCTAGGACAAAAGGCCGTCCGGGCAAAAGGCTGCCTGGACAAAAGGCCGTCGGGGCAAAAGGCCGCCTGGGCAAAAGACCGCACGGACAAAAGAGCGCTTGGACAAAAGACGGTCCGGACAAAAGGCTGCATGGACAAAAGACCGCCTGGACAAAAAGCCGTCCAAACAAAATGCCGTCACAGAGAAAAGGCCGTTCGGACCAAAGGCCGTCGGATAAAAGACCACCTGGACAAACAGCCGCCCGGACGAAAGGCCGTCCGGACAAAAGGCCTGCTGGGCAAAAAAGATTAATTTTGCGTCAATCAGTATTGTATATGTTATAATTAGAAATGGTGATTACTGATTAGCCGTTGAATTAAGCCATGGGCTTTCAAACAAAGACTCGCTAATGGAGGCAGACCGATTTGAATAAGCAATACAAACTCAGCAAACTCATAGCGAGCATTTGTTTTTAATTTTCGTTTTGTTTTTTTATTATTGTAACCATAATCGGCCAATATATAGCACAGGAGCTTCTTATTTTCCAAGGGGGCGACTTATGACCAGGATTGCAGCGCAGCCACTCCAGTATGACGGCTATAGGAATTGTGCTGGTTTGGTAGGAAAATCGCAAGCTAAAAGTTTGGCTTGCAAAACTGGGAAAGCGAAAAATTCAAACGTCTGGGTAATCCTTGGTTCGGCAAGGAAAATCTGCAGTGTAAAGTTTGTTTGGAAAACAAAAAATGGAAAAATTAGAGTGCCTAGACTCCCAAGATTTCTCTCTAGACATTTTCACAGTATATAGATTGTTGGCAGCCTTTGTGATCTACGCGAAATGTTACCAAAAACGTACATGAGTTTTAAATCGAACACCAGTACGACATAGCGGTTTGAATGTTTCACTTTTCCCGATTTATAAACCTTGCCTACACCTTTAATTTTCACTACCGAACAAGGGAATACCTAGCCGTTTGAATTTTCGCTTTCCCAGTTTTGCCAGCCAATCTTATGCTTGTGATTTTCGTACCAGGCCTGCGAAATTGCTAGCCGTCACACAGGAGAGGCTGTGCCGCACTCATTCCCGCTTGGAAAATGAGAAACCCACACTGGCCGAGATTGGTTACAATAAACAACAAAACAAAAAACATAAAACAAATGCTCGCTATGAGTTTGCACTGTTTTATATTGTTTATTCAAATCGCTCTACTTCTATTAGCGAGTCTTTGTTTGAAAATCCACGGCTTAATTCAACGGTTAAGCAGTGACCACCATTACTAATTTTTAACATATACTAAACGGATGAAAGCAAAATTAATTTTTTGGCATATGCTGTACCGATGTCACCGCACCCAGCGCCTCTGAATCTCAGTAGAAGTTAGGTTATAGTAGCTGGGATCACATTTCTGGTGTGAATGTGTGAGCTTTCGGGCTGCACAGAAATTTTTGGGTCAAGATCTTGGCGGAGAGACCCCGAACGTGCTGGTGTCGGTAGACACAGCCTTGGTTCAGAAGGTTCTGAGCTGGAAAGAGCAGCCCTTGAAGTATCGGTGCTCTGGAGAGTTGTTGCGTGGGTATGTGCACAGATTCAAAATCTGCTTAAAGTTTCAAAAAGTATAAACATTGCAGATTAGTCCTGGGTGAGCTGTGGAGGCTCCCACAGCTCAATATGTATAGAAAGAGTTGCAAACTATTCATATTCAACGAATCTGAACGGGATATAAATGTTTTTAGGTCTGGATTGGTTGTTGTAAAGATGTGAATTTTATGGAAAACTGTTTTGATCTGAATTTGGCTTAATTCAGATATATATGGTGGAAAACTTTGTAAAAGGTTGTGAAAGGTGCTGAATGTGATAGAAACGGTCAGAAAACGCTATATTTCGTCCAAATTTCCGAGTTCTGCGCTTATGAAAACCTATACAAAATTTTGGGAAATAACCGTAAAATTGCCGATAGCTAGCTATTAAATATAATTATATATTGTGTTTGGCTTTATCCGCGGGAATGTCATATGAGGAAAAACGTTGGTTTGATATACGTGTTGTTTTGTTTTCAAGTGTTTTTATGAGTAATACGAAAATTTGAATTTGTAGGATAGGAATTATCGGATTCGGAAGGATTTTTGGCTATAGGAACCGGTTATGCAAAATAACCGAAATTCTTAAGTTTTGCGTGACTCTGCCAAGGATATCGGAGTAGTAGGTTGTGAAATTGTATACGATTGTGTGACTGGTATTCTTGAATTTTGAAAGTGTTCTTCGTTTTGGATTTTGATACACGCTACACCAATCTAGGGTATATTTTCCAAGGTAGTTTTCTGGTGTATTTTGGTTGAGTAGGAGCGAGAAATTAGAGTGATGCATAGGCTTTGCAAAAAGGGAGATCCGCTGAGATCTTGTTCAAATTGGTCTTGGACTACAGGAGCAGATTGGTGTGGCTGGTCAGTGGCAGAGTCACCGTTGTGGACGGGACTCTCACGAGCTAACCCGAATGCCCGGCCGCTGCCGCGGCCGGGGTATGCGATTCCGGAGATAGTGGTAAGACTATTCTACATTTATACGTGCATGTTGTTACTTGCCCTGTACAAAAGTGTAGTAGCTCACCAAATCATTGCCGAAATTCAGGCTACCCTCTAGGTTGTTATGATTATAGTTTGTTTTTTTAGCTAACTTTTTGATCGACTAATATAAAATTTTGTGGTAACTTCGATTTGACTCAAAATGGCTGAGCAATTAGCAAGCAGGGCTTCATCGCCCTTGAATCCGAATGCGCCGGAGTTTCAACCCTCGACCTCTGAAGCCAGGTGGGTGGCTTCCCACCTGACACCGGAGGTCGAGGCGGAACTAGAGGCAATGCAGCTACGAAATGCCGCGCAGGATGCACATCGGGTAATGCTGTTTTGAGTCAGGTTTATTAGTTTATTTTGGTTCGTAGTTGGTAACCTGTACTAAATCTTTTTCTGAAGTTTTGTTAGTTGCTAATAAATTTTCTAACCTTAGAGTAATCTTGTTAGTCGTTTGATAGTTTATCTGCTTCGCGTTGCTTAGGCTTAAGCGATCCACCCGCATGGTGGGGACCTAAGCCTAGCTTCCTCTATACATAGTATTTATCACACACATTGGGTTACACCAATTCATTTCAGACCGGTCTGTACTCTGTCGCTTAATCTCGTTCTTGCTTCCTAAGTCTCGCTTTTCTGACGTCTCCGCTGGGTCGACCCGCTTTTTTTTCTTAGTTTCCTGAGTGCTGGTCTAGTCACCCGCGGGTCGCGTAAACGCATTGCTTAGCATGCATAAGCAATATGGAGTACGTATTTTAGCCCTGAAGTGAATTGGTGCTAGTTGAATATTAAGGGTATTTTATCGATTTAGCAAGTAACCCGCAGTCGAAAAGGAAATAGTATTGAAAATTTTACCCAGTTGATAAGTAGTTCGTGAATGTTGAAATCGATTAGAATTAGCAAAGCGTACGCGTTTTACCTAAATTTGCGATATTGTGCCAATACGTTATGATTAATGCGAGCCGAAATTTCTCCAACAGCTCGCAAAGCCTGTTTAGCTCGCTGTTATCTAATTGTACCCGTTGTCACCTAGCTTGGTGACAGGTGCTTTTTTTTCTAGTCAGATTCCATCCACCGTTGTGACGGCCCGGTTGCATCGTTGCCCACGGGCGATTCTGAGCATTAGCGGCTTGTGGCTACGCTTAGGCTTAGGGCTGTTGACTAAACCTAGCCACTTTGGTTAGTTGCTCTTAGTCTGGGGCGGAGTTGTTTTGCTCGAAGCGCACATGAGTGGCGATATAGCTCAGGCCGGGAGACCTTCATGTTGGAATCCACGTAACTCTCTCGTGTTGGTGACCTTCGGACTTACCTATCCCAGTCACGGGACACCGTAAAACTGTAAAAGAGCTGTTTAATTTTCCATCATAGGTCAAAAGTTGCCGAGGATAGGCGGCCGTAAAACTTTCAGACTTATATATGCGGCCGTTCGTCGAGGCAGTCATTTGTCCAGGCGGTCTTTTGTCCAAGTGGCCTACCTCCAAATCGTTTTTTTTGCTTTAATTTCAACCACCACACCTTTCAATTGCATTAAATCAGCACCGCCCGAAACTTTATATGAATAATAATACAAAACCTTCAAATGATTTTTTGCTTTGTTGTTAGATTGTTTGACTAGAACAAAAATACTGGGACTGCTGTCGAAGTATAGACACAGCGAAGACTTAATAAATGTCAACAGGTCACAACAGACCAATGTTACAGTTGGCCATCCGTCAAATGATTTTGTCCCAGTTAAATGAACCAAATTGTTAAGTTCTCTTAGCCAGAAAGCGTATTTGCGCTGTTTTTTTTTAAAAAATTGCAAATTATTATTAATTAACCAAGGTATTAGTTGCTGAACGCCAATGCTTAAACACACTAACAAAGTAAAACTAATGACTGAACAAAACCGTGGTAAGTGCGGCACTTACGTCTTGTTCAGCTGACACCGGCTCCAACAGTAACATGGAATTCATTGTTGCAATGCTGTGTTTGCTTCTAAACAGATCGAGGTACACACCCATGTCGATAATCTAAGTAAACAAATTTAACAGTTTGAGGTGCATAAATGTCAGGAGCCATCAAAAAACAACTTTTAGAATATTTTCTTGCACATTATGCTCGCCCTAAAAACTTCGACATTAGGTTAACTCTATTGCCGGAGTATATTCTATGCTAGACGCTCTATAATAGCAAGAGTGGATGATCACTCTTAGACAAGAGTGTGCAACTACTTTTGTTATGCATGGTAGAAAATGTACCAGCGTGCGTTCTATTTTTGTTGTAACCCCACTCCGATTACAGGGTAGTAACCACTTCAACCGTACAGTAAACGTAAGCTTGAAGTATATAATCGAAGCAACTTTAGATTAAATTGGAAATACCACCACAATTTACCCCCCCCCAATTAAGGGAGGTGGTAGGCCAAAAGCACTATGTGCGCTGGGTACATTCTATTATGCACAGAATGTACCCAGTTGCACACTCTTGTCATTAAGCACTCTCGATAATAGTCAGACAATCATTTCACATGATGAATAGAATGCCTACGAATTGGTTTGGGTCATTTCCGTTGTCTCCCGAGCTCGCGCGGGGTCTTTTCTGTTATCTTCGCCGGCCCGCGTTTGCCGACAAATTCTTAGGTTTTATAAATTTATGCATGTTTGAACTTTTCATGACGTCCCCCGATCGTTCAACGACCAAATTGAGGTCCCGCCCTTGAGAGCCAAAACATTATTTGCCGAAAAGTTAGGCACAAAATCATTCTACGTAGCTTGCGAAGCTAAGTCAAATGGTGTTCATTTTGCTGCTATCAACGTATGGTTAACGATTTATTTGACCATAACTCGTTCGATAAAAGTATAACTGCGAAAGTTTAACACCATTCAACTCAGGTCCGCAAGCTGCGTCGAATGATATATAATGTGTCTAACTGTTTGACAACAAATTTTTAGGGCCCAGAGGAGGGTAACCTTGGGACATTAAAAATCGAACTTTTCAAAAGTTTCAATTTGGACGTCGAATGACCAGAGGAGGTCATAAGAATCTCAAATACGCAAAAAATTTTCAGAATCTAACCATTTTGGGCAAACGCGGGCTAGTGGATAACTGATAAGACCTTTGTTTTGACTCAACATATCCGCAAACCCCTGCTTTTAATTTTAATCACGTTTCAAGCTAAATTACTTGCGTAAGACCGCAAGCATGAAAACGACAAGAACAGCGGTAAACACGAAAACAACTGTCAAAAAATTTTGACCCCGTATTTTCGTTATAGGTTAGGTTTAATGGATATGATTTAAGCCGGATTTTAGCTGACATTGAGATTTTTTACTCGTTTTTGTTGCTTTCATTAAAGTCGACGGTTTTAACAAGAATTCTAAATTTCTCATAGTCAATGGAGCATAATAGTTTCATTTGTTTCATGAAACAGTATAGCTGCACTAGGGCAAACAAGATTATCAAAATTTTCAACCTGCGAACTACGTCCACTTAATGTCTGGTCTTCAAAAAACACTGTCAACAACAACGATGTCAAATAATAGGCACATTTAAATATAACAAGGATAGTCGTTTAGTTTCCACTCACACTAGTGACAATTTATTAGAAAAATGAAAAAAGTTTTCCCCAAACGTGGGCGGTGCTTTTTATGAGGGGTTAATTAAGAAGTACTAACATAAGTGCATACAAACCTTATTCACTACAAGCAACGCTGTGTATTGAAAACAAATGCGACCATGTGACATCAGTTGCGAGCACAGTTTAACCAATGGACACAAAATAGTGCATGCAGTTAACTGCGTTTGCTCGCGACTGTTGCTGTTTTCACTGACAGTATCCAAAGATGTCTGAAATATTGCATATACATTCAGCTGTAATAGGGCGGCTCATGTATAGAACAGGGCCGGAACAGCAGTATAAGCATATTCCCATTCCCAAGCCTAAGCCTAAGCCTAAGCCTAAGCCTAAGTTTAAGCCTAAGCCTAAGCGTAAGGATAAGCTTATTCCTAAGCCTAAGCCTAAGCCTAAGCAAAAAAATTAGTCTAAAGCTTAAACTGACTCTATTATAATCCCTCCGGAACACGATCCGACCCTGTTCTATACATGGGCCATCACAAGAGACATCGATCAGTTACGCAGTGGCCTCAGGGAATAAGACAATGCGTTTTTGGCATGAGGGTTGGGGCTCTCAAGACCTATCGTTAGTCGTGTTAATACATTCGACTGCGAAAATATTTTACAACGGCCAATAAACGAAATGTGCTTGCTGCCACATTTGAAGCAAATGTTGACATGCTTTTTTTCTAAAATTTCGAATGCTAATTCTGACACTTGTTCACGCCCACTACAGGCTTAAGCTTAGGAAAAGGCTTTGATGTATGCATGAGCCTTTGTCTAAGCGTAAGCGTGCGCCTTTAACTAAGCCTATACGATAACCTGTGCTTTCCGATTTAAATATGAAGGAAAGTATACAATAGCCCTTGTGATTCACCAACTCTCCCGTATCATTTATTGAGGTCCTGCTCGCAATATTTTTGAGTTGACAAATTTTTACATACAACTGCAAATTTGATGTTTTTAAACCGTTTGAACGTAACCAGAATATGGTATAATTTATAGTTGAGCGCGTCTAAACTTTCGGCTGAGTTAATCGCATCTGGTTCCTTCAGCTGTTTTATACTGTATAATAGAGATTGAGACTAGTGTGAAACTAAGTGAACCCCTGACGCTGAAAAATTTTTTTAAATACGAAAACGTTAGTAATGTGCAATAATTATTGACGGGCGCGAATTGGCGACCGTGGATCAAATCCGTGGGCAGCTCAATATGCATGTGGGGCACATGCTGGAGATTTCACACGACTTACAGTGAAGTTGCGAAGATTTTTTGTGGGTGGGGCTAAGCGCACCTGGTCCTGTCTGGGTATGGCCATAAAAGAATATATGTGGATCGCATCGAGGCATCCGGCTCCGCCATCCGAGTAATAATTAGACAAAATTTTACAAACAAAACGGGCAAAAAGCCAGACGCATATTGATTTTATCATACAACTCCATGTATTTTAGGCCGTCCTCCTCCAGCGAGAAGGGCGTTCACCACGGCTCTGACCATAGACCTCTTCAAGCTAGCAAGCCCGTAAGTTTGGCTGATAGTTCAAAATCGCTTAAATTGGTGTTATTGGCGGATCTAGAAACTTGTCACGGTAGAGACCGCGCGATGTATAATAGTAATTAAGCAATAAAGCTGGCAAACGAAACTAGCGACAGTTGAATGCAATTTTCGTACTAAATTTTAACATACGTATTGTGGTTGTCGGTATATGTGCACGTAAGTGTGTGTAAAGCAAATGTTGCCATGCCTGTGCACATATACCGGTATAAGATGTTGTTGCAATGACCGCGTAGTGTAGTGGTAGCATGCTTGGCTCGAGCGCAAGAGGGCCGAGGTTCGATTCCCGGCGTGGTCATTAACTATGGGCAAAACTTCAAACAGGGGTCGTGCAGACCGTTGGTACCAACAGTGGTGTTAATCCTGCTGGAAAGGCTACGCTTGGGTGCCTATCTCGACTTTCATTGGATCCGCTAGTGATTGATGTTGTTAAGCGCACTTACCAACAGTATGTTATTCATCAAACTTGCAATGTACACGTCGTGTTGTTCGCAGTTATGGTCTTCGTTGTTAACCCACGATTCGACATCTTTCAATAATCCTAAATTTACAAACCGTATCTTTACAGCGCTCACAAATTACTTAGTAAAAAAACCAAGTCTAAGACTCTGCCTCAAAGCGGAGCGCGAATGTGAGGGAAAAATATATGAGAGCCCATTATTACACAACGCAATATTTAACAAATTTATAATATGCAAATATATGGAACAACTTGCCAACAACTTGATAGCATGAATTACTAGTAAATTGTGTTCAATTGAGAAAATCGGCCGGCCGACTTTACTTCTCAGCAAAGTCTGTTAGAAAAACGCAGCGCGCGACGGACGCATTTTTGGTACACAATATGTACCCAGTTGCATACTCTTGTGTAAGTATGCGTTACAGACTTTTGCTTATAGCAAGCCGGGGTCGGACTGACCATTCGGCTTATATATCGGTCTAACGCCTAATCAGTTTAAACTTTTAGTCTACTCATGAAATGAAAAAATCTTAGTTTTGAAATTAATTTTCTAAATATTTAGTTGTTGGCCGGCTTATATGTAAACATATCAGCACCGATCTTTAGCGTCAGCCAACCCTGTAACAAACCGTTATTGTATTACCAGAAATTATGCCAATTATACATTCCGGATTTCGAGCCATGTGAATAAGAACCTTCAACGAATTTTCCATGACGATTGCTGATTTGGCGTGTCGACGAGGACAGTCTAAACATAAGCATCCTAATTACTTGTCTGTTAATGTACTGTTTGGGTCGGCCCGTTTTACCACGGACTAAAACGGAGCAGGCTTAGGCTGTACACACAAAATAAATTGTGTTATATTCAAGAAATATTGTCTAAAATTTAAAACAATTATGTCTTATTACAGACTCCAGACATGTATGACTTGAATTCTGGACTTCTATTTCTTAAACATTCAGAAATTCAGGTCCCGAAAAGTTTCACACAATTTTTGCGTACAATTTAAGACTTTGTTTTATGAGCGATTAAGACATATATCTGAAATATAAGACAAATATTTCTAAAACATAAGATAAATATTTCCGAACTATAAAAGAAAAGATTTCCAGTGGAACCGACTGCAAAATCGGGGGTTAAAGCTGAATTAATTACCCTAATATTACAACCTAAGATACGCCCAAAAAGTACACTTCGGTTGGGAAGCGTGAACTCAACCCAAAATATCTTTGAAATTCGAATTATTTATATACACGCTAAAGAATATAAACGCAGCAACTTTTTTACACATAAAAATAAGAAAATTAATTCTTGAATATAAGACAACTATTTCTTGAAAGGAAGAAATTTGTGTCTTATAAAACTGGCAATAGTAATTTCTTGAATACACGACATTTATGTTTTAGTCATTTCAGACACAAATTTCTGAGCTGTTTAAGGCTACTGATGTCTGAAATACAAGACATTAATTCCTGAAAAAATTTAAGAGAGTAAATGCCCTGAAATTTCAAAACAATTAATTTTGTGTGTAGACTATTTTTTCTTGTACCAGGCCTAGAATTAAGTTTTCACTTTTAGGGTGGCGCTACAAGTACTTGTCTTGTGGCAGCGCCTGGTTGTGGTACAATGTTGGTCAGCGACGAACAACGCCGAACGGCGCCAGACGACGCCGAACTGACTGTACGGTACCGGATTACGCCGTGCGACATTAAAAAAGTCGAAAATTATAGTGCCGCTCTTGCGCTAATGCTTAGGACTAAAAGTTAGCGTTAGACGTTTGAATATATTTAGGTTACAGTTACGTTCCTAATGATGGCAGAGGCCAATTTGTAAATTCACCATCTCTGATGATAAAAACGTTGCAAGCAACAGTTAATTGCAATAGTATGGTTTATTAGCAATCCACTCACTATTTTTAGGTAGGCTAGTTACACCGTCAAAGTTGAAACAGCAAACACTGTACAAAAATATGTTTGAAAATCAGTTTTTAATGCCGCCGCACGCCGCCACAGTACAAACTGCAGAAGGTTTTTAAACCTATAATAATTTTGATAAGATACCTAAATGAAAATTCTAAATTTTCAACACTTTAGAATACATTACAGCGTTGACGCATAAGTTCCAAATTTATAAGTTTAATAACAAAATGATTTTCACGAAACTAAAGCCGTTTTGATTACTTTTTGAGCAGAGATATTTACCGCTGGTGTAAATTTCACGTCATTATTTTGACTTATATATATGGCGGCGCTGTACTTGCCGTATGGCGACGTCAGGCGCCGCAAGTCGAAAAACTTTTGTTTACCAATTGTGATATGCTGTATCATGCGGTAATACGCGTGTGTTGCGGTGCGTTGCAGGACGCTAAGTGATAGGGACGGACTGCGCCAAGCGGACTATGACGATGACGGAGGCCGAACGACACCGGACGTCAGCAAAAATATAGCGCCACTCTTAAACGTTTAGCCAACTAAAACGTAACTGTGTCAGAGAAAATGTCAACAAAACGCTAAAATCAACTTAACTTGAGCTGGATCGTTGCGAGTAGACTTTACAGAATCTTTGTTGCGGTGCATGTCGCACAATATAATTGAGGTATATAAGCAATTTTAACTCATTCAATTGTTATAGGTTATCTGGTTTGGATGTTAGTTACTCGTTTTCCTTTATCCAATCTGGCAATAATAGCTTTTCTTCAAACCAATTCTAAAAATGTATCAACCATACAAATTCGAAATTTTAAGATGATAACATGGTTGAAAAATTTATGAAACAAAAAAAACAGATAAAACATATTTGAACCACGGGTCTTCGACGATTGCCCGAAAAACATTTGGCCATACGACAATTGTCTAAACCACAATTGCATAAATGCTATAATTGCTGAAACGACAACTACCCAAGCGACAATTGCTGAAACGACAACTACCCAAGCGACAATTGCTAAAACGCAGCAATTGCTGAAACGACAATTGCGTAAACACGACAATTGTCCAAGCGGCAATTGTCCAACCGCGAGAAACGCCCAAATATCAATTGCCTAAATGACAATTGCCCAATCGGTAATTACCCTAACAACGATTGCTCAAATGCGTCATTAGGCAAAACGATGATTGCCCATGCGACAATTGCTGAAACGCAACAATTTCCCAAGCGACAATTGTCCAAACACAACAATCGCCCAAACGACAATCACCCGAAGTCAATGTTGACTTGATCTGCATTACATTCACCGGGGGGGGAGGTGATGGAGAGGGGTGATAAGGGTGAACAGTTATCTAAATTCGGAAAATTTTTTTACAAACGTTTGTTTAATTGTTTGGAGGTTTTTGTCATCAAATTGTGACACAAATAAATCACAAAATCTACCTGTATTACGCGTGTTATCTAACTTTTATTTTGCAATGTTTTTAAGAATTCGTCGAACAAGGTATATCCTACAGTATTATTGGAAGAATGCTTTTGGAGAACGCACCGTAATCGAAAGAGAAATTCGCCCAAAGTTTTGAAATCTGCTGTTTCATTAACTCCTGATTGAGCGGACATAATTAAGGTTTTTAGCCAATTCTGCAAACGAACCCAATCGTAAGTAAACTTTTGCACTGGAATTAATCGGTTCAAAGCCATGTACAAATTTTAAAATAGCCACCAGGCGGCTAGGCCTAAAAACATCTTTCGCTCGCTAAACTTCTTTGCAAACACTTCTACATGAACTCGTGTAAATCAATATAATTTTTTATGTATCTAACAAGAATATTATGCTTTGAACAGCGGATAAATATGCTAAGATTAAATTTTGGTGAAGGGCCATTGTAAAAAATCTTAAGTTCTTCACTGCATTTATAAACAGCACGGTCCCAACCGGAACTATATTTTGTCGGAAGCGGAATCGGAATCGGAATCAGAATAAAGTTTTAATAATTCTATTAAAAGTTAAAGGTGAAGCTGTATGACGTTTAACTTTTGTTGCAATACGCCTGTTTCCGTTACTGTTCACAGTTTCAGTAAAAATTGTTTATATTCCTGAAGGAATACACGTAACAACTTGGAATAGTTACTAAGAAAAAACCTACAGAATAATTGCGAATGAACGATACAAAACGAAACAAGCAGAATCTAAGTTTAATCATCTTAAAAACTCATAACCGAAAAATCAGAATTCCGGCATCGGAACAGCAGTCAGCTGGAATCGGAATAGGAAGTAAAATTTTGCCGGCATTTTAGCCGGAATCGGAATTCCGCTGGAACCTTGATAAACAGCACAGCATTAGAAATTAATGAAAATTTTTCACTTCGAATTCTTTTGCTGCAGCCGAAAAAATTTTCAGCCAGAGAGCGAAGCTGGTTGGAGGGCGCTGCCCCATCTTGTTTCCTTCTCATATTTCGTTCACAAAAATGCAACAGTGGTTTTGATAATTGTTATGTATTTGGCATTTGGGCATTAGTCGTTTGGGCAATTGTCGCATTTACGTAACTGTCGTTTGGCCAATTGTCACATTTGCGTAATTCTCGTTTATGCAACAGTCGCGTTTGTGCAAACGTCGTTTGGACAATTGATTCGACTGTGTGATTGTTGAATTTGGGAAATTAGCGGTTGGGCGATTGTTGCGTTTGTGTATTTGTCGTTTAGAATAATTGCATTTGGGCAATTGGCGTTTGGAAAATTGTCGTTCGGGCAATTGTCGGTTGGAAAGTTGTCGGTTGTCAATCATCGTTTGGAAAATTGTCGTTCGGGCAATTGTCGGTTGGAAAGTTGTCGGTTGTCAATCATCGTTTGGAAAATTGTCGTTCGGGCAATTGTCGGTTGGAAAGTTGTCGGTTGTCAATCATCGTTTGGAAAATTGTCGTTCGGGCAATTGTCGGTTGGAAAGTTGTCGGTTGTCAATCATCGTTTGGAAAATTGTCGTTTGGAAAACTGTCGTTTGGCAATCATCGTTTGGGAAATTGTCGTTCGGGCAATAGTCATTTGGAAAACTCTCGTTTGGCAATCATCGTTTGGAAACTTGTCGTTCGGGCAATTGTCATTTCGAAAGCTGTCGTTTGGCAATCGTCATTTGGAAATTGTCGTTTGGGCAATTGTCGGTTGGAAAGTTGTCGGTTGGCAATCATCGTTTGGGACATTGTCGTTTGGGCAATCATCGCGTCCGTTAAATCAGAATATACTGATTCTATTTCTAACATTTCAGAGCCGTATTCTCCGTTGTGTGTACTTGTAAACACCTGTCAGCTTTTAGCAAAATGTCTTCTAACTTTTGAACCATTTAATCAAATTGTATTATTTTGTTACATCTTTTGTGTGGCGAATATTTTCATATCATTGTGAAAAATTTTCTTTAAACTAGATGCCGCATGTCTTCCACAGCAGGTAATAGGTGCATTAGCCATTAGAGAATACAGTTCCTAACGATAGCTTCAAGCAACACAAACCACACAGGTTCGATATTGAAAGTTTGAAGTATGAAAAAAAGGTTAATAGTATAATTCCACTAAATAACCGTCGTTTTTGTTTCGTCTAGACCATGTAAAACTTAAGATACGGCACTGCTGCTGTGATACTAAGTGAATTAATTTGTACACGCGAACACATAGTTAGCAGGCATTTTGTAATATATATAAAGGTATTAAAGCTTAAGAAGTATGTCTATGGCAATGAAATTTCATTGCACCAAGCAAGCTCTTTATATACATCCATTACGTGAAACTTCGTCATGATTTGGTCAAATAAAACAAAGATATTCAACTGAAACTAGCATGCTACCGTAGTGACCCGAATAAGCGAAAGATTTAATAAGATTCCGTGTCGCGATTTTGATTCTTAATCAATAATAGTCTATTTCAATAAATCCGTAAATGGATGGAGTCTTTATTAATTAGTTCATAAACGTTAATTACACTATTAATTAGAATGGGTAAAAGTTTTCTGGGCCAAATTAAATTGAATAGGTACAGAATTGGATGCAGTTACTCAAAGTAATGTTACATATATCAGCAATCATAATTAAGTTTTCAAAGTATATTTCTAAAGTAATGAACTTAAACCGTAGTAAATGGCTGGCATATTTAACTGAAAGGTGTAAGGAGTGTGGTCCAAATAACTGAAGCCGGATTGAAAAATAAATAACAGCCCGGAACCGATAAGCGTTGATGGATTCCGCTGGAGAAGTGGGATAAATGTTAGTCACTCCTTCCTCGTCAATGAACAAAGCATCTCTGTGTTTGTTATTCGGAAATTATGACATATTTTCCACACTAAAAACATTGCACAGCGTGTAAATATGGTTCTACATAAAAATTTCTTGAAATGATAAACATCAGGGCGCAATCGCATGTATAAAAACCGCAACTGCACAATTACATATTGCGTTGCAAGCCGGAGATTAAACAAAATTAGGCAATAAGCATAATGTTGGAATTGCTAAATTTAGCAATAAACTGCAAAATGATGTCTGTAGTCCAAAGACGGCATTACTAAAACTAAAAATTTCCCGACTTGAAACCGCTTTCAAAGCCAACAATTTCGTTTCAGTAGATGTAAAAGAAAACAGTCCGTCTCCCCGAAAACTGTGAAATATCTAACAAGTTTAGCATTTGAATTAATTTATGCCTCTTGAATAAATTTAAAAGGTTTAAATCAATTCAGAAGCGCTTTATAACTACCTGGTTTTCGATTGGCCAATGAAAATGCAGGTGCAATAAATTCAAGCGACTTGCAACGGCGTTCATACGTGCGAATTGAATTTGGTAACAGGAATTTAAGTGAATTTTTTGCAGGTGCGAGAACTTCAAAATCTTAAACGCTTTTACCTTGCTTGTTTTGATGAATATAGTTATTGTAGCCCAATCTGCTATTAAGGCCAATGTTTTAAATCGGCAATTCGCTATTTCATCTATTATAGGCTGCTATGCGCTCATAATAACGAGTGGGTTTGTCCACTTCCTTATGAGTCCGAACAGTACTACGAGCAGAGGCAAACGTATGACCAAGATTTCAAAGAAACCTTGGAAAACTTGAATATTCACAACTTTCCACTGGAAATAAATAATGAATAAATCGTATATAAATAAATACAATAGTTACGCTAACGAAAACAAATGCATGATTATGGTTTATATACTCAAAATATTGGGTTCATGTATAGAATAGGGCCGGATCGTTTTCCGGAGGGGCTATAATAGAATCCGTTTAAGCTTTATACTATTTTTTGCTTAGGCTTAGGCTTAGACTTAGGAATATGCTTATACTACTATTCCATCCCTGTTCTATGCATGGGCCAAATATTGTATAAAAATCTCGACCGTGAAATTTAAATTACATACTGTATTCAATTCTGTCACCAAAGTACGTAAAACTAACAAATTCAACGGATATACGATACATTTCTTCGTTATAACTATATTGACATTCAAATATTTTAAAACTCTAAAAAACAGACTTAATTGAAAGAATATATATAATTTGTTGAGTTTTCAAATTTTACCATTTGGCAATTGACAAACATTCAGAAAAACTATTTTTGTTTTGGAAACCTGAAACTGAATGATAAGTACCAATTTAAGCTAAAAGACAGTCATTTAAGGGGATGTTTTTGTTTTGGAGCTTGAAGTCCATGCATGTATTTGAATTGCATTTTTCTGACCACTATTTGTCGAGCAGGAATCCACAACAATCCGTTGCCTGACAACTAGTCACCTGACAGTGTGGTAAAACCTATGAATAAATCTAAATATACTCCTAAGCGTAATCCTAAGCCTAAGGTTAAGCCTAAGCATAAAATGATAGGCGATGAATTATTGAGTCGATGAAGTTTCAGATTACAAGTTGACGGGTGATGACTTGTCGGCGGCGAGTTGCCGGGTGACGGGTTATCTGGTGACGAGTTGTCGGACGACAAATTGACCTGATATATACCGCCCAGCAGTAAAGTGTATATATACTGAAAGATACAGTCATATCTTGCGAATATTATCATTAATTCTCTTTATTTTCGGCCACTAAACTTAAGAAGTTGTGTTTAAAAATGTGCCACCAGTGCAGCTGATTATTAGCTGGTTTTGAAAATTACCCAAACTTGTTCTTGGTACACCGTTTAATAACTTTTATACATTTTCGTTTCCAAAACAAATAATAGACAAACCATTTTGAAAAATATTAATAAATTTTGAAATAAAATAAATATGTTGTTCGTTTTCCGTTCAAAACTTAAATTTGAGTCAAAGGTGAGAGTGAGTAAAAACGCTTTGTGAGAACGTGTACCATAGCTGGCGACTAATTAGCATTTCCGCGGATAAAGCTGTTTGCGGGACGCGTGAAATTTTTTACACACTTTCAGCAGAATTTAAGACTTGCAATAATTTATGCGAAACTAAACATAATTTAAAAATTGTACATACCTAATATTGAATCGTACTCCTGGTCAATTTGAGACACACAAAACCTCATGCACACAACACACGGTAACTCCATTTAGAAACTTCCAATATTGGACAAAAGTTGTCATATTTCAGGCATTGCATTCAGATGACATTTTTTTACGATTACGCTAAATAATTAGTTATCTGGCTTGTGTTCTGTGCTTGTATTCTCAAATATGTGTAACACCTATCACCAATTGGTAATAATGGTTAAAACTTTTTAAGTAAAGAATGATGAGCTTCAAAGTTTAGCACATCTGCATTGAAACTTAACCTGCTGCTGTGTGCTACTGAAGTTCGCAATGCCTCGTAGCAGGCTTGTATGAGGACCTATAAGCAACGCAAAATTTGTTCTATACAGTCGATACCAAATACCATCCGTGATATTTGTATTTGTCATGGTATCGCATGCTGACATCAAAAATACAAACATACCATTATAATCTCGAACTTGAACTTTTCGGCTCAATGACATGAAGTTCCAACGCGAAGGTGGAGTACAGCTTGAATCAATCTGAAACATAAATAAAAATTATTGATCCGCCAGATTGACGTCAAAATAAAGAATCAGGCCACTTGACTATGCTAAGCTAATTACTTATTTTATTATGCGGCGAAAAATCACTCCCAGTGCAGACAACGTATCCGGTCAAAAAATTGTAGGCACAGCGCAGATATTAAGACAATTTTTTGTTTATAAAATTGTTTCTTGCAAGGTTAGTCTAAAAGCTTGCTGCGATACGCCCTTCACAATTACATGGCCAGACTCTATGCGCGTTCTGTCAAACAATTACTAATTACTCACAAATTTAAAGATACACTAGCTGCCGGCAGACTAGAACTTATATAAGTTATCTTTAACAGGCTAACAATTATTCACATGCATTAACCACGAAAGTAGTTAATATTGACTTGTGTGACCTGTAACCTAATATACCGTATAAATCGGACTTGTTTTAATGTTCAAAACACCTGAAAACCAAGTGAACATTTTTTCGCTTGTGATCAGCATTACCGTCACTGCTTTTACACATGAAAAGTAGCCCTTGTTAATTACTGGGCCTACCAACTAGGAGACTGGCAATTGTTCAACCTAGAGACTGGGACGATTAAGCTTCGACGTAGCCTTAATTTTTGAGTTAGGATTAGGCTTATGCCTAGGCTTAGGTTCAGTGCTAGGCTTAGTAAACAGGCCCCTATAGTTAACAAGAGCAAAAAGTGTATAACACCATAACTTACAGAATTCGAACTTTATATAACAGGAATTGTGTTTTAACTCAGCCATTGTATTCTAGTTAAACTCTACTTTCATATAGTACAATTTAGATGTCTTTATAGCAACCCTAATTTGAGATTAAACAAAATTGAGCAGGTCAAACTTACTTTGGTGCTCGTTTATAACCCACACTAGTGTTTATTTAACAGAAGATGCAAGTTTTCCCACACTTACATTATCACATGCTTCTTAGGCTTAGGCTCTGCCTTACGCTTTAGAGTTAGGTTTAGGTTCAAGCTTAGGCGTATTCTCACGCTTACGATTAGGGCTACGCCCCTCCTTAACATATAGGGAGCGAAAGTTAGGTGGACAAAGTAAACAAGTTCCCTCACTTTTTAACTAACTTTATGTCATAAATAACAGCCGTCCACATTTTAATCTACCGATGACCAGTTGCAGCAATAAAATGCAAGCTTAAACCCACGACGAAGATAACTTAATTAAATAAATAAAATTGCTAAAAGAACTGTTCTGTATTAGTGGTCTACTATATAATGAAAATTACGCAGTAAAATATTGCAAAGACTGAGAAATAGCACTAAATAAACAAATCTACACGTAGATCACACGTCTGAAAGAAAGAATGAACGCTAGAATTAAATTAACTGGTTGCACATGGGGGCAACAAGATTGGGCCCATGTAGAGAACAGGGTCGGAACATTAGTATAAGCATATTCCTAAGCCTAAGCCTAAGCCTAAGCCTAAGTCTAAGCGTAAGGATGAGCCTATTACTACGCTTAAGCCTATCCCTAAGCCTAAGCCTAAGCAAAAAAGTTAGTCTAAAGCTTAAACTGACTCTATTACACCCCCTCCGTAAAACGATCCGGCCCTGTTCTATACATGGGCCCAACATTGTTTTATATTTGTAAGGAATCTGACACCAGATTGAAAATTATTATTACCAAAATATAAATAAATGCCGTGGATTTGAACAAAGCAACATGCGTATATAATCTACGTAGTTCCAAGTTGAACTATTTTTCAAATTGAAATCTATTGTAAAATTAAATAGAAAAACAAATTTCACTCCAGTTTGTTGTATTGATTTCATATTCTCGTTTTTCAAATGAGTACTTTTTATGACAACTGAAAACTAATTTAAAGCTAAAAACCGAACCTTTGCGCTGTTATCATCACCGCTTGACAACCGAAGCTTGACGCATGACTGAAGGCGGGTTTCACGTCATATGAAGAATTTGCACTCCGCATACGCGTATTAATACTTGTTAAATACTGCGCATTGTGAGTTTTAAGCTGTATTGTTTACATGCTCACTTTAGTACGTTTACTCAACTGTCAATTTTTAACATTGTAATTGAAACTCATATGTTTGCATCATTGGAAGCTTGATTTTCGGATTACAAACCCTATATCAACAGAAAACTTAACTTCAAGTTTCGTATACGGACAATATTAGCATGGAAAACAATGCTAGCATACCAATTACAATAATTCTAGTGAGGATACACGCGAGTCGGGAACAGTGAGCGATGCAACAGAAGGTGTTCTGTCAAATTTTGTTTGAGCCGAAATTTTCACTATTTTTTAAAACAGGCTTATAATTTCGATGTGACTGAGGGAACTGACTACTCAAAGACAATACATCCGCTAAACAAATACTATTGTCAAGTGTTGATATTGGCTCATTATGCCCGAGTATGCCACTGGAAATATTCTCAGTACAAAAAATATCATTGATAACAGCACACGATTGTAGAAACTACAATTATTCGTGAAGGTCAAGTTGAAAAATGCTCCATTTTTATATTTTGTTTTACAAAAACGAACTTTTCCACGTAAAAACATGCACTACATACGACATCGACGCACGAAGTTGACACTCGAACATGATTGGTCTCTTACGTCTTGTGGAGATTTTGCACTGCGCATACGCGAAATAGTTAATCATTAGTCTACTCAATGTGAGAAGCGGTTATACAGAAATGATATTGAATAAAGAAATGCTCACACTTGCAGCATTCGTTGACGGTGTCGAATCGATTCTGTTGACAACATTCCTTTTGGCACGTTGTAGTGCGCCACCAATCAAGTTGCTTGTTGCGCCAGTGGTCGATGTTTGACTAGACATCCGACTATATTGCAACGGGGGTTCAGCATAAGATATTGCGTGTTGTGGCAAATTTGGCTGTCGTTGTTGTTGTTGTTGTTGTTGCACAACTGATGAACAATACATCGAATACCATTTACCACAACGTGACATGGGTTTTACCAAACCGCAACACCGCGAAATCTGTTTATAAATACAAAAAAGGTTTCAGAATTGCATGAATTTTGCTTATTAGCGACAGGGTACAACTGGAGGTGATGAAAACGACAGAATTTGCCAGAACCTGGCGTGAAGCAAATTCAGGTAGCAGGTAAAATTGCTTTAATTTGGCTAAGTTTCGATTATCACCTAAAAACGGTTTGAAAAATTGTTTTGGATGTATTTTTGTAGAAATTTCGACAATTTCAAACACCAACGATTTTCTGGTGGAAGGAGATCTGAGGTGGGATTTTTCGTATGTATATCAGTGCCGTATCTAGGGTATCTGTGACCACACCTCTGACCTGTGAGAAGGGTCCCCATTGCAAGATATTTTATTACCTTACCAATGAGCGGACAAAATGTTAAATTCTTTTTTGACACCTCCAATCCGGAACACTAAATGCAACTTTGGGCTTAAGCTGCGGTCTCATTTGAACAAAATCGCTTCGTTTTGCATTATATTTGATGTTAACATCGCAAAAGCATTCGCTATTTTAGTAAAGCTGCAGATGCAAGAAATCCAAGCGACTTGCAACTGCGTCCACAGGTGCGAATTAAACGAAATAGCATGAATTCTAGTGAATAATTAGCAGCTGTAAGAACTTCAAATTTGCTTTGTGACCAAACTTGCGCATGCAATTGCACGTGTAAGTTTCTGCTGCAAAAACTTGCACGTGTGAGTGGGGCTTTAACCCTATTTATTTAATATTAAGGTAAAAAATAAAAGGTTTTTGTCATTTCGTAAGCCTATATACCATAGAGCCTGGTTATAAGTAACTACCAAAATTTTCTAATCACGAATACTTATAATGTTGAATTCGACAACAGTTGCGGACCCAATTGAAATTAAGGTTTGTTTTATTATTCAATATTCATTGTTTCACCTCGCCAGCGATAAAAATTGCACACCTTATGATGGCCGTATACTTGTCGTGCAGTTTGTTTGCCAGTTGTTATGTGGTGCTGTGCAATAAGTTACAGGCGTTGCCGTACACAGTCCCGGATAGCATTAACATAGAGAAACAATATAGCGCCGCCATGACACTCCTAAAAGCTATACAAACTTGAACTCTGAGCGAGCTTACCATCACCTCGATGCAGTACTGTTGAAATTGCAACAATTCAGGAAGCGCAATGTTCGTCGTTTGGCTGCCGGCGCTACGTTCTTCTACGTCATTATTTTGAGTCATACCGGTACTGGAAACAATATGGCCTCCGACCTTGACACCGTGTTCAATTAAACTTTCAACGATCATCCAACTTGCCAACGTTGAACTATTCTCAGCCGCCGGAACAGCGTTCACTGACTGTTCTCCGTCGTTGTTTGTTCGATTTGAAAACAGTGAAGCATTATCTGCTACTAAAAGGCGAAGAGGGGTGTTACCAGCTGGATCAGTTGCGTTTGGATTCGCCCCATAACGACATAACAGATCGACTGCTGCTGTTCGCTTTAAACGCACTGCTAAATGCAACGGATAAGTATCAAGATAGTGAAATGTACACGATTTGTTTGTTGGCGGTATATTTTTATGCTCGATATCAGGAGTAATCGGAGTTGAAGAAAGTTGATTGCACATTGGCATCGATTTGTTGTTATTTTTGTTGTTTGCTTCAAGATCGCTGGAGCTAAATATTGATTGATGCTGAATTAATTATTTATTTATAACGAAAAATAAGGAATACGTTTCTTTGGCCATTCGAATACGTTTGAAACAGAAACGTGAACATGATTCATGTTTAGGGTATAGTTTCATGTACAAAAAAATCAAGGGCCGAAGCAGTAACCCCCCACACTTCCATTTGAGGGAGCCCCAACCCTAAAGGGCCCCCACCCTAACCGGTTGAAACATAACCGCCAAAGTTTAAAATGCGTCTGGCTTCTCGCTCGCGTCGCTCGCGATTTTGGGGGCCCACATTGGAATTTGGGGGAGCCCCCACCCCTGTCCGCTCCGGCGCTGAAAAAATCATTTAGCCTCTAGAATCCACAAAGTTATTTTATAAAGTCGCCTAACGTGCTTTTTGTCTGTCATGAAATATAGCGAAGAAATATATCAACGTTTTCCCTACCCTTGTAGGCACCCCTGGTTTAAAAATGTGACGTTACCATTCACAGTATAATAAGTAATGAAGAAAGCAATAATTTGGCAAGATTTGATTTTCACAACCATTAATTTTTTGGCTTCACTAACATCAGCAACACAACCAAGCATATGGTCTTGATGCTGTTTAAAGGTGTGCGCTATACTTTTCAATTATTTTGATGCCGTCTGTCAATCGTCCGGCGCCATCCGTCACTGACCGTCACTTGCGTCACGGCGCGGTATCATACGTGAATTACTCACGTAGGATATCGCATGGTGACGGACGGTAACGTACGACGCCGGCAATCACTGTACGGTTGACGGTCAGCGCCGTACGGGTGACAGACGGCGTCGCATGAATGAAGGATGGCGCAGCACCGGAAGGGTGACGAACGGTAACAGACGGCTCCGTACAAGTATAGCGCAACCATAAAAATACCTTCCGGCAAATAGGGCGTAACAGTCCGTATTTATTAGCAGAGAACTTCGTTTGTGAGGGCTTCGCGACTACAAGACTTGAGCTTAGACTTTGTCTTGTTAGGCGTACCATAAGGCTTACGTTTACGATATTTTCAAACATTACCTTGGATAATCTGACGTCAAACTGTACGAACCGTTACTGGACAGGCCTAAATTTGCGTCCTCGCAAGGTAAACAATCAGACGGGCTATCTAATTGAAATACAACTCCAGGTCGGCTGCTACATCGTTGTGATGCTTTATCGACAGGCAACGCTGATGGATCAATGATTAGACGTTGAACAACAGAATGTGACCGAGATTGTTTCGTTTTCGTCGTTAATTCGACTGGAGAGGATTTTCCAAACCTAAGAATTGGTTGACTTGTACAGCAATGCTCGCTATAAATATATGAAATATATTAAATAGCCAAGTTAAACAGCTTATTTGTACTTTGGTACTATCATATTAAGATTGTATCAACGTTTGCTTAAAATATGCACCGTTTAGCTAAACATAAAATTACTCAAAAACAATAAACCTAATTACATGTTAGTTTGACGCTAGTAGGTTTCAGAAAAAATAACAAATATATACTGTTGTCGAAGAAGCTTTTCGCCTTCGATACCTGCTAGATGCCTAAATATCAACACATGAGCATTTACACTAACCTTTTCTTGTTGATAACATTCATGCGATTCGCTTTACTGGCTGTCCTTGAAAAAGCGTTTGTCGTCAAACACAGCATACACACGCCGCACAAATTTGGATTGATTCCGGAGTCGAGTAAAAATTCAAGAACTTCATTTTGTCCATAAATCACTGCCAGATTAAGACTGTTTATTGCGGCGCACACTCCATCTCCGCCAGTGTACCATACCGGTTTTGATATAAGATGCAATGAGTCGTACGTTTGATCTGAGCTTTGCCGTCCAACGTGATCAATACTTACTCTACGCTGTGCTCCATGTGGAACATTTTCATAATCTGTAAGCTCGATTTCTTCATTCAACATTGTAGGCATTGTAACTTGTGCTTGTTGAAATCGTTGTTGTCGATATTTTAGCCATGCAATATCTCGATGCATGAAAACGTCCTGGTGAGACGCAAATATGTTCGATAGCAACTCTAAATCGTGAGTTTTTATTGCTGATTCAATCTGACGCCCATCCAGTGGTAGATAAGATCCAGATTGCCGATGTCTACCAGAAAACGAAAATCTCGCTTCGTTAATATACTTTGGTTCACTTGCTAATATCAGTTTAAAATTAGGCTTCAAATCATCGCAATTATTGTTTGTTATCGTCTCATGCTGTTCACTTGATGTACTGTCATTATTAGTCTGATTTTGATTTGAATTGCGTTTATCAGTTGCAGTTGCTTGCACGCTAAGCTTTTTATCAGCTGAAATCGAGCGGTATATTGCAATATCTGCAGAACAGTGTTGCGTTTTACATGATTTATGCAAATATTTGCTAATGTCATGATCGGACAGCAATTTTTGCTTCTCAAACAAGCTATTCAGTTCTGTTGTGCTGATTGGTTTTATTCTTGATTTTAGTTGATGGTAGGCTGTGTGATGCTTGGTTCGATTAGGTTTAGATACTATGACGGTTGGATTAATGCATTGGCACTTTTGAGTACTTTTTAAATCAAGCGTTGATGTTGTAATGCTTCGGCTGACTGAGCAACGCGATTGAGTTCCGATTTGCTTTCTGTTGTGTTGCGTTGACAAATGCAGCTGAAAAGGATTCATATGCGTGGTGACTAGCGGTGAAGTTACAAATTTTCAGCGGGCAGCCGTGTGATTGGAAAAAATGCTGCAAAGTGAAGCGAGCCAAAATCCAAACGTAATTTTATTACTAAATCTTAATAGAAAAATTTGGTGTATTTTGCAGAAATCGTAGCTGTGACAGTTGTAAATACTACTCGCTGCAAAAGTTTGCTAGTGTGAATTGTAAGTTATATATACAACTAACGGATGGATTCCGATTGTAGCTATACTATTTCAGTTTGCCAATTTCTCCAAACTAGAAGCTGCATAAATGGCGGGTTCTATGTGAAACGTTTCTGTATGTTGCATGTTGTTATTTTCGCAATTTACCTGCGTGTTTATTTTGTATTGTGTTTCTGAGTTTTACACAGTTAAATTTGCAATTTGTCATTTTAAAATTTGTCTGCGTGTTCATGTTAGTAAATTTAAAGTTGAAAATTATACGCGAGTGATTAGGATAATTGTCAGATATCTGATTCAACCGCCTTGCGTCGGTATTTAAAAATTGGTCTTGTAAAGGTTTGAAACTAGAAGTTAAAGTGCCCCGATAGGGCCATGAAAAAAGAATATGTTTCCAAACCAAGCCAGAAGAAATTTGTAAAGTGTAGAAACAAGTTGAAATAAATTTTCTTTTTGAGCTAATTGGTAGTCAAATGGCAAAAATGCCCTAAATCCTGCTGACCATGTGGTATTTGCAACTGAAACATATTCGCTGCTTTTACATAGTGTAAACCAGAAAACCATTCAATAAATACTTCCGACATTGGCGAAAAACGACCTCCGGTTCCGGTAGAATTTTGCCAGGTATGTAACTTTAAAAAACCAGTTTTGAAAAGTTCAGTTGACGAGATTTCCCAACCAGATAGCTTAAAACGATTTTTGCCAACACTTTTCAGATTATTGCTAAAAATAGCAAACTTAAAATCATTTTGATACCTAATTCTGTTTCACGTCTGGCTAAAGCAAAGTTAGTTGTCGCCGGACTGCCGTTTTTCACCGTATGTTAAACGTTTGTGAAAAAGATAAGTGAAAAGAAAAAACGGATAATGACCAAAATAACGAAAACAAAATAACGGTAAATATTCACCGAGGTTTCTAATAAACTTTTAGTTTTGGATGATTTTCGTTATTTTGATTAATTACGGAACAAACGCAGCCTATACGTAGCGATAAATTTTCCCGATTTGGACTTCATTTAGAACTAATTTTGAGCATACAAACAGCTAAATTTTCGGTATTTTTGTAACGCAAATGGACATCGGATTTTATGAAATGGATATATCCGGTTCAAAACCTTCTTCTTATCGCTTTTCGGATTTAATCGAGCCGTATAATTTTGAATTTATTTAGTAACATTTTTAGCGCTCTAACTGTATCTAATGATTGATGCCTGCAGTAAAAAATGGAAAGTTCTGTTTTTAGAATTTTTGACGAAGACAGTTCAAGGACGGAGACCAATTACTATGAACCGTCCAAATTGTATGCACACGTAGCATTATTGTTCAACACAGCGAATATGTTTCAGTTGCAAATACCACATGGTCAGCAGGATTTAGGGCATTTTTGCCATTTGACTACCAATTAGCTCAAAAAGAAAATTTATTTCAACTTGTTTCTACACTTTACAAATTTCTTCTGGCTTGGTTTGGAAACATATTCTTTTTTCATGGCCCTATCGGGGCACTTTAACTTCTAGTACAATTACAACATAAAAATTAATCTGAGACGTGATTACGCGTTGATATGTAGCTTATTCTAACTTCGCCTTGCTTTCAAATTTTTTAATAAAAATTTGATGCACCCAAAATTTTTAAAGTTTTGAAATTACAGTACTGTATTGCAAAACAATTTCTATGACGGAAACGAATGCTGAGACCGATTTTTACTGGAAATTAAACATATATTTTTCCGGGGACATTTTGGCATAAACCCTGAGCATGGGCAAACGATCTGTACTAAACCTCATAAATAGACGACTACAGCTAAAGCGTTATTCAGCAAAATGCGCAGAATAATAAACTTTTATGTCATTCATAATAAAAAGCTATTGTTTTAGTCTTAAACATTTCTGTTTAGAATTCTTAAATTAACAACTGTCATTAATGTCAAATACTGAGATGTTATTTTGATATTTTTTGTAGCAAAACAATTTGAAAAAATTCTTAAAATGACGAACAAATCTATGTTTTTACATTAAACTGTTTCCATTTGTCCCCTTTGACATTACAGTATCGGAATTCCGAATTCAATTCGTTTGCGGTACTGTCAGATCGCGGAAGAAGACAGCAGTGTTCTGTTACGTCGGGTGACGTCGACATTATTCTTTCCATGATTATTTATTATTAAAATAGCAACGCATTTAATATTACGTTCTAATATGTTTGTTCCTATACCGATATCCGTAAATGCATGTAGCACCTGCCGTTATTTGCCGATATACCATATTACACTTTGTCCAATTAGCTGCGATCCTCAAAATTCAGCTCATATATTGCAATAGTTTTATAGTAAAACACGCTAATCTGATTCATAACTGCCCTAAAGTGGACCACTTAGACATACAATTGCATATTATTATTTAACGTACATACAAAACTATATCAAACATAATGACATCATTTTTGAGGCACTTTCAGTGATTTGATCGATACCTCTTGGTACATTTGAATATATTTATCGCAATGTCTCACGGACGCATTAATACCGCCGGTCAGAATTTTGTTTCAGAGTGGTCAAGGCAACAAGTACGGGATGGATCTCATTCCGTTTGGTGAAAACGATCACTGGTTGGATAAACTTTTTATAGATCATCGCGAAAATGTAAAATTAGTAAAGTTGCAGCGAACTTATCACACCGGCGGAAGATAAAACTACTACGAAAAACTCGTGAGCGAAGCAACAGATCAGCGAAACGTAATTTTTGTACCAAATTCGTTTGGAACAGTTACAGACCGGGCCGGAGCGGCCACCCCCCATACGACCCATGAGGCCCCCACCCCTAAAGGGGACCCAACCCTGGAATTTGGGGGGAACCCCCACCGCTGCCTGCTCCGGCGCTGGTACACAGATTGCTGCCGGCGACTTCTCAATTGGTGCCTTCAGGACGTTTCAAAATGTTCAAATTGGACAGCACACGGCGCCACGTATGGGGGGACAAGCGATCCTTTCTTTGTATGGGCACATTTTGTAAATATTTGGCAATATTGTCAGGGACACTATCTTTCTCTATTCCATAAAAGGTTGGCTCGATTTAGCGAATCTTTAGGTGCACATGGATCTACAGTGGCATTGGCATTAGTATCATTGTATAATTGGCATGGTTGATAACATTATTGTTATTATTATTATTATTGTCGTGGTTATTATTATTGTTGTATATTTTGTGTGCGTTTTCCCTTCCTTTTTGATCACACATTATAAGGGCCATCTTTTGGTTCGGCGTAAGAGTACGGACAAATATTAGAAATCGCATTCAGACCCAGGAAACCCCGACTAGAAAGTGCAAGACTGGATCGCATGTAGTTGGAAACACATGGCGGGGCAGATTGTCGAATCGTAATCGATAATAAGGGTATCATATTAACAACACTCGCGTGGCTAATGTATTTAAAGAAAAGCTGTTGGAGTACGTACACTCAGTTGTGGCACCCGGGGTGTGCAGTCTCTGATACGTAGAAATTTCACCCAGCGTGAGGCCCTCTTAAATTGATGCTGTTCTATTCTATTATATCTGTCCTTTTTGTTAAGCTTGCTGTGTTGTCATGTTCATATGTACGTATATGTATTGGCTACTTTCCTTCTTTGTTTTTGGACAGCCACATAAGGCCTAAATTTTCGTCTAAGATCGGCTTGAACTTTTGTTTTGTTTATAGAAACTTGTGACACACCCTTGAATTACTATCGTCCTTTCTCACTCCTTTTCGACGTAATTTCGCCTCGGGTTGTCGGAATATTTGACTAGAACGTTTTAATTGCACGCTGCACTGACTAGAGCGTGTTACCAGAGTGCTGACTAGATCCCTAACTAGAGATAGCACTTTAAAATTTGACTAGATAACGACCGGACCAACAATTAAGAATTTAACAAAAGTACTAGTCTCCTAGCACTTCCTTTCTTAGCGTTTCCTCCTCTGAAGATTAAAATTTCAAAACCTCCCAGTTGAGATTTGCAAGGAAAATCTATACTTAATGGATGCAGCCATAACAGGGGCGCCTCCCTGACAGGGACAAGGGAGCCCCGGAGACCCGTTTCACCTGCCCATCCGGATGGCCGAGAGGAGTCTCAAATTATGTGCGAGTCGACTTGTTCAGGGGGTTTTCGAGTTAACCTACTAGCTCCCCTAATGTGGCCCTTGGTGTACGTATGTATTAGTAGTTAAAAAGGTCTATATAATGTAGTGTACACTAGATAAGTTGTGTACACATAAATTGAAATTTCTGAGTTGGAGATTTGCCGGACTACCTATAGCCGGAGGTAACAAGGGCACGAGGGGTCCAGGTCTAGTGCAAAACAGTATTAGCGATCTTCACTTCCATTCCGGCCACGCCGTGCTGTTTAAAGGGTCCCCGCCATGAATCCGTTCCTTGGAAATCAAGCTTCCAGTACCCGATCCCCTAGACGTTTCTGACCGTACATCGGTTACCAGAAATTGCAGAAATTAAAATGAAAACTGCAGTCACGTGTAAATGATAGGGTCTCAGAGGAAGAGGGGGAGAGTTAACGATAGGAAGCTCACCGACTAGGGTTATGAAAACGGGAGAGGGTTCTGCGTACGGAGCTAGGAAACCCCCCATAGGAAAGCCGTCCTAAACATTCTGGCCGGGCCCGAGTTGGTTGCAGGGGAACCCGCACTTTTATTGCTGGGGTTTAGGGCATTTACCTGCGTAGTATACCCTTTCCTTTTTGTAAGCCAACAAAATCTTAAACTGACTAGGATCTGTATTGTACACGCTGAAGAAGACCAGTGAGTCTTGTAAAGTGTACGAAGCGCCGGTTTCAAAATTTTCGACTGAGTGACAGTTGTCTGCGCCGGGGGTTTTGAAATTCGGGCTGCTAGCTGAAATAAAAAGGGGAGCGAGTTTTCCAGTTTGGACCCCTAGGCTTACCCAAGGCAATTTTTGTTCAGGCCCCACGATAAGACCAGAGCTTCAGATGGACGCGTAGTTACAGGGAGGTAACCCAACGGATATGTGTCTATATACCCAATGCAGTGACCGCAGCCTGTAGCGTACGGAACGTTTACTCAAATTATTTTCTTCCAGTTAAGCGAGAATATATATGTGATGTAGTTAACAGCAGGAACTGCAGTGGCTGCCGGTAAGTCTTGATAAGAGAGTTTCAGCTCGGAGGAGACGCTGCACGCGTCTTAAGGGGAGAAAAGAAAGATTACGGGTAGTTTGAAATTTCAAATTTTCGAATTTTAAGTTAAGCAACGCCTCGCCTCAGCCTAAGAGGGGTAGTCAGAATAGGATTTGGGGGTTAGGAGTGTTTCTAGGCTCAGGACAAGTGAGGGGGTACGCGGTTGTTTTTAGGCATAGATGGATTTCTAGTAAGCCGCGATTCCTTGTGTTTTTAGGATGTTTGAGTTTTAGGGAGTGTGATT
>JASANG010003948.1:0-112242 GCA_030248215.1 Enoplolaimus lenunculus | reverse complement strand
AACCGGAAAATGAAAAATACATGCTACCGAAAAATTCATTTTAATTTTCTTTTTTGCAATATTTTTGGTGAAATATATTCAGTTTGTCTGTCGTATTTTAAATTTTCATAATCCACGCAAGCGAAATCTACCTTCAATGGCTTATTTTCGGCGCTTGTGAAAGCTTACATACTTTATACTAACGGAATCTATTTAATTTATTTCTATCGTCATTTTTAGTAAAATATCTTAATTTCCAGCGACAAAATTTTAATACCTTCGTTTTTAATTCCGGTAAAAATTTACCCGAACCGGAAGGTGAAAAAACGCCGGAACCGGAATTCCGGTTGCATCCCTGGTGTCTTGGTTTTCTTTCACGGCGAACTTTCCTCACCAGACATGAGTTCAAAGTATAAATTTTCGCAATTAACAGCGGCCATGCTTATCCAGCAGCCGAAATTTGCGCTTTACTGTTCAGACCGAGATGTCGATGCAATAAATTTTAAAGTTTTTGTTCAACTTTTCCATAAAACGATAAAACATCTTACCCTGGGGTCCCATCTCACAGGTTACACGAAAGGTCTCGGATACCCCCTATAGAAGCCGCACTGACATCTATAAAAAATCCACTTTGGATCCTTTCCTACCAGAAGATTTTAAATCCGTCGCTGCCAATATATAACTTTAAAACTAAAACCTCCGACTAATCCTGGGTTATTCGGTGTCACGCGACTTTCATGCTTGCCACTGTTGCCTCATTTAACCATTAGTTTCACCGCTTTACACAAATTACCGAATGAAACCAAGGGGGGGGGTATGTTTTTAACTGAAGGCGGCGCCCCCTTTGGTTCCAAGATCGCCCACAAAATACTATTCAACCTGCTGGATAGGGTACGCCACTGATGTGTCAAATATACAACTTGAATGCGAACGTATTAACTACGACGTATATATTTTGAACGCACTTAAAAACACCTTTTTTACAGCTTTTTTAAATTTTTAAATTCTTAAAAATCGCCACTCATCCACTCGATAAACGATTTAAAACACATTATCGCGCCACCCGCCCCCAAAGTACACTTTGTCTCTGTATGTTAGCTCCCCCCCACTCCGTCCGCTGAGAATCTAGGATAGCCCACCACCTCACCAGCTGAGAATCTAGGATAGTCCTTCCCATACCCGCTGACAATCTAGAACAGCCCCCCACCCGCTGAGAATCTTGGATAGCCACCCTAACCCGCTGACAATCTAGGATAGCCCCCTCCGCCCGCTGACAATCTAGGATAGCCCCCTCCGCCCGCTGACAATCTAGGATAGCCCCTCCGCCCGCTGACAATCTAGGATAGCCCCCTCCGCCCGCTGACAATCTAGGATAGCCCCCTCCGCCCGCTGACAATCTAGGATAGCCCCCTCCGCCCGCTGACAATCTAGGATAGCCCCCTCCGCCCGCTGAGAATCTTGGATAGCCCCCTCCCACTGACAATCTAGGATAGCGAACAGAAAACGCCAAGCTACAAACGTTTGTTTACAATATTACTCAAAATAAAACGCTTCAGTATACACAGCTGGAACAAAATTTTAAAAAAACTATTAATTTTCGGTCCAAAATGGTCGCTCAGAAGCGGATCCAGAAATTTCTGACGGGGGTGAGGTAGGAGGCTGGGGGGGGGGGCAGCAAATGGTCGGCAGCGAAAAATGGTAACGTGACCTTATCACTTTGCCACCAAAAAAATTTCTGAGGGCGAAAAATATATAGTCAGGCAGGTTGAACTTTATCACCATTTTATCATCAATGAAATTTTTGAGCACAAAATTAGTACGGACTGGATCTCATCATTATTTTTTACAAAAAAAATTTTGAATGGAAAAGTTTGTAAGGTAGGGACGACGCCACCATTTTATCACAACAAAAAGTTTCTGACGGGGATGCCGTACGCCCCCCCACCCAACCTGCCTGGATCCGCTAGTGGGATCGCTAATTACGTTGGGTATAGCCAGACAGAAAAAACAACGGAATACTGTACGTCATGGTCGTGGGCCGCGGCTAAGACTTCAAAAAGGCAGATATATACGTTCCATACAAATTTCGAAAGTATGTCGGTTCCATTAATAACCCACAAGTCCAAAATACTTAAAATGACATCGTGGGGGTTCGCGTTGACGGCCTGATACGTCTCCGGTGAACATACCTACTGCTTAACTGAATTATTGCCAATTATTTAATAATAATAATAATAATAATACTAATAATAATAATAACAATAATAATAATAATAATAATAATAATACGTAATAACAACAATAATAATACTAATAATAACAATAATACTAATAATAATACTAATAATAATAATAATAGTAATAATAATATTATATAATAAAAATTATCACATTATATACGTATGTATTCAAATATTCTTAGCTCCGTGCACCACATCTCATTTTGCGTTATGGTTGCGGTCCAAGCTTACAAATAGAATATTAGATTTTCAGTCTAAAAACCGTATAATATAGTAAAACCAACTTTTTTAAACTAAATAGTTAATTTAAGCGCAGTTTAGTTTAGGCCAAACTGCTATTACTTGTATAATATATACTGGCCTGTGACAATTAAGTCGGCGGTCCAGCGCCAACCGACACCCGTGTACCATAGCATGGACGTCATCAGATGACTTTGCATACCAATTTGTACGTCCTATTCCAGACGACACGTATTGCGCTACCCTAAGTAGACGGTCTAAATTGCAGTTTAGCCCACAACATCTATATATTAAAGCTGGAACGCCCCACATACGTATTTTGGACAACTTCCTTGCATTACTTTGTTTACCATACGTAATTTCTTAAGAAATACACGTGATTGTTCTATGAAAAGAAAATTTGCAAGGAAATTTTTGTACTTTCGCTAACTTTGCGCGTAGCGCAAAGCGCGCAGACTAGTTTACATTATTGCTGGTATTGCAGCAGTGCTATTGTAATTGCAGTCAATTTTTTCTACTGTTGTGTTGCTCAAATTGCACTTACCTTCTGCAAACTGCTCGAATTGAGTTGAGTTTTATCGATGATTTTAATCGCAACCTGCAATAAATCAAAATACATACGTCACATTCATGACGATATTTTTAAACAACCGTATCGATTGTGGTATGTATAGTTTTTGTAATTTCAGAAGTAGCCTGCATTCCAATCAACCCCCCATGTCAAACCATTAGAGCCTGCTGAAGGACTGATCAAACAATACACATTACTATAGAAAATATATAAAAATACATACGTATATATAATAGGGATCGACCGGATATTAATTTTACCAAATACCGGAACCGGATAGTTAATTTTGTACCGGAACAGGATGTTCACCGGATATCGGATCTAAATTTGTACACTGTTGGAAATCTTTGAGTCGTGCAAAAAATATGTACGCATTTATGGATTTAAGATTAATTTTTGGTTTGGATTTTTCATTCCATATCAGTGTCCATTCATAAATTGTGCTCGCAATTGCAGTCGCTACAAAACAGCTGTAGTATTTTGACGTGCAAAAAACAGTTTTATGGTATTTGAAACCGCAAACACAACCATCATGGTATCCGTCGGTGGTTTACAGCGGATACCGGAACCGGATTCGGGTAACCGTGTAGACACAATTATATACATAAAACATTATAACAAATTTTATATTTTCAGACCAAATTCGATGTCAATTATTGTTAGCTGAAACATTTTATCGTCCAATTTTGTAGAAATTAAAGTCCAACAAAACAAAAACACACGAAAACACCAAACTCACCAATTTTCCAGTCGGCAAATGCTTGGCGAGTTTGACTTTGGCGAAATTGCCTTTCCCGATCGTTTTAATCAGTCGATACTTGCCAATGTGCGGTTCGTCGCTTGAATGATGATGATGATGATGATGATGGCCGGTTCCGCTTCCGGTATTATTTCGACGCGCTGAACTGCTTCCAGATCCGGTTCCGGCCGCTTGATAGTTTGCAGTGTTGCTAGTTCCGCTTCCGCTGCCGCTGTTGTGATGATAATGAGGCTCTGTTGCGCTGCTCCGACGCGTTTTCGGTTGCTGCAGTTGTCGCTGTTGTTGTTGTTGTTGTTGTACACTGGCGTTTCCTCCGCTACCACTTGTTGAACTATCCGTCTGAAAATACAACTAGAATAAAGCATCAGATGTATAAAGCAGGGTGCAAAGCCGAACTGGATTATACCGGAATCGGAACAGCAAATTTATACCGGAATCGGAACAGCAAATTTATACAGGAATCGGAACAGCAAAGTTATACCGGAATCGGAACAGCAAAGTTATACCGGAATCGGAACAGCAAAGTTATACCGGAATCGCAACAGCAAATTTATACAGGAATCGGAATCGAAACTACAAAATTTGTGATTATACGGATAATCTGTATTAAGTATAATATTGATTTAGGGTGTCTGTTGACTGGCAACAATTCTCAAAAACGTCGCCCGAACAAATTGGCAATCATTTTTTGGCTCTGTAAAGCTAAACTACAATCAATTATTGATAAGTTAACTTATCGAAAACAATTTAATAGATAAATGATGCAGAATTTTTATACATCATATCACAACAAGTAGGCTTAAAATTAAAATGTGGAAATTCTGATTCCGATTGATGATTGTTCAATCGGAATCAGAACTCGTTTTGAACCGGAATTATAATCGGAATCGGAATTCCGATTGCACCCTCGGCAGTAGGTTGGGTAAATATAAAAAATTTGGTGAATATTCAAATTCGCTAGTTTTAGCTTGATGCCTCAGTACGTTTAAATTCGTTTACTGTTATGTGGAAATTCCGATTCTGATTGACTGTGCAATCGGAATCGGAATCCGAACTCGTTTTAAGTCGGAATTCTAATCGGAGCCGCAATTCCGATTGAAACCCTGGTATACGTACAGAGCATTTCAGTGTGTAAAACACATCTGTACTATACGTACCGGAATCGGAACCACTAAATTTATACCGAAATTTTGTCGGATTCTGTATCGAAACTTAAAATATCGAAACGGTACGATCAACCACATATATATTGAGTATTTCAATTATTTACCTCTGTACAACGCAACTGAAACCCACCCTTACAATTGTCAAAAACAACACAATTTACACAAAAATGTCTGGATATAATCAGAACAATATACACAAAACGCAAACTTTCAACGCAATTTCTACTCTGAATCGGAACTCGTTTTGAATTGGAATTCTAACCGGAATATGTCCGTTCCGTTTCCGCTCATCAGCATTTAGATTTCTCCAACAACGGCGACAAATATTCAAACAACATATATTTTTTTACTGTAACAACTAACGGTAAATGTGATATTTGATACAAAAATTTCAACATTCAACCCACCCCAAACTTAATGCAGGCTGTATTTACCGTTAACTTCACCTTGGGTTTATTTTTAGTAGCTGAAACTGGTACAAAATCAGACAATTGCATTATTAACCATTGATATCCTGCGAGTTTCGAATCCTGATCAATCATTCAGTTTCGAATACGTAATTATAACCAGAAAGATACTGAAACCGCCGCCGACTGTAGAATATTTAAATGACAAATAAACAACAAGTTTACTACGATTCTAAAATACTAAATAATCCGCAATTAACCAAGGGCCAAATATTTTCAAATGTGTCTAGTAGCACTTATCACCAGTTGATGATACGTCTTGTTACGTTCAAACTAGCGAATGGTGAAGTTTGAAATTGAGTACATTTTCGCCATTTTAATTTGCCCTACTTGTGTACCAAAAGTTAGAGACGCTCAATTGCAGCAGAGTTCGACAGTTTGAAACCCGATCGCTGTATACTTCGGTTCAACGAATCACTGACGACCAGATTTTCTAAGTACTATTACCGTCTCAAAAAAAGTCAATATGATGATAATGTACGGTAATTTCTTACCAACAGTTTAGTATATACATAGTTACGTATGTAATACTTTTCCGGACAAATAGCCGACAAATTAGAATACCGGAACCGGATGACAATTTTCGCCGATCCCGTTTTACTTAAAACAAACAATTTTCTGAGTCCAAAATTGTAGCGTAAATCAAAAAATTCCGTTTTCACACGGTAGACCTTGGACCAGGCCAGTATTCATCTCGCTTTGCTACGGGGAAGCTAAAAAATTTTCACGACTGGCATACTAGGATTTTCACTGACTTACAAGCACCGTTGGAAAACGTTCTACAGGGCGGGTGTGGGGGTGGGGGCAAAGTCCGATCCCACCCGGCTTGCATATCGTTAATCCTTTCTTAAAGACAATTTACAAAAAAACAAACAGCAATCAAAACACAGTGCAATAAACCTTAAAAAACTCTGCCATCAACGATACGCAAAATCAAAATTGCAACAAAAAACCGCTGGAAACCGCAAAAACATATGACCAACGAACAAAACATATGACGAACGAACAAAACAGCTTACAGTTCAACGTCACCGGTACAAATATATCGTGTTTCCTTTCTACACTTATAATCGAAATAATTTTTTGAAAAACTTTAAATCCAAAATTGATACACAACAACCAAACCGCCTACAACCCTTAAGATCCGTCGCTTGTTGTTGCCGGCAGGCATCGACTTCTGTCGCTCAATTTACAGCTCAACAAAAAAATACACACACGGGTTCGTAGCCAGCAGCGGTCTGGAAACTCAGTCATCCTATGGATGGACACCATTTAGTAATGTCCTCAAGCATATTCGATACAAGTGTGTTTTTACAATTGATGCTCTTGTCAAGGACTACCAATTTGAAGAAGCTTCTAAATTTCGAACAGGAACGTTTTGACCTGAAAATCCTCGTAGCTGCGTACTTCGACATGACACACATACATACGCGATAAACTACAGTGAAATGTACTGGATCATAGAGTGTGTTGGCGTTTACTAAATCAATAAATTAGAGTAAACAGCAGTCGCCGCATGGCACGACCACGGATCGACCGGATATCCGGTTCCGGTTTAATATCCGGCAAAAAGCGACATCCACGTCCGGTTTCGGTATCTGGTATAAACCTACACCGGATACCGGATATTTGCGGTTGTGGTTCCAAATATTATAAAACTGCATTTTACATGTCAAAATACTAGATATTCTGCAGCGACTGCAGTTTCGGACAAGTCAAGCGTGGACACTGACATGGAATAAAAAATTCAAGCAAAAATTAATCTTAAATACGCAAATATATATTTTTGCACGATTTAAATACCTTCAAACATCCGGCTCCGGTGCTAAAATTATCATTCGGTTCCGGTATCCGGTAAAATTAATATCCGGCCGATCCCTGGGCACACTCCATTCTAACTCTATCCGGCATGCATATTTTCTATTTCAGCTGAGATCTAATGATATATACACTAGCCCCAAATACTTTTGCTGTTGGGGGGCCGTACAAGTACAATTCAAAATTGTTTACTTTTAGACCGAGTCTATTTGATGGGGAGGGCAGTCGCTATTGTCTGTTTTATTTCTGGTCAGGCGCTGCCCGTGCTTTATTTAGCTGGCGTTTGAAATTTGGTTGCTTCTAGTAAAAGAATTTATTTGTAAAATTCACTGAAGCTATATCGCAAAACTTCATTAAAATACGAATCACCAGCAATCTTTAAAACACTGGTTTGACTTCACAGGCGCGGGTAAAAGGTGGGTCGTGAGTCCTGGGTAGATCTTTTTTGTGCAGGTATACCCGCGTGTAAAAAATCTTGACTGCATGGGTAGAGCGCGAGTCGGGTAAAAAATTGCTACCCACTTCCCACTTTAGAGCCGTCTGCTACCGCCCCACAGCGATCCGCACCATGAGGGAGTTTTTGTACCTCCTATGTGGCCCACGAAAATAGCAGTTATATATAAAAACAACAAAAAACAATAACAGTATTTCAGGGATGTTTTTGTTTATTTCCATTTTTTCTATGCAATTAATGTATTTTTTCTGCGACTTTTTAACTTATTCAGTACAGTTGTATTCAAATTCGTTGCCCGTTTTCAGAATCCGTCTGTGAGTCATATGGGACGATCTGCCCCCATGTGCGGCCAATTTCAACCTGCTCCACGCAACAAATTCTTACACATATGCATGTATGTATGTATGTACAGCGTAAAACTTCGACAAGAGACAAAAGCCCGCACTCGAGGACCAACCCAAGCTCCTTATAACTGATCGGCGACAGCAAACGACTCCCACCAGCAGGGCGCAATCGGAATACCGATTTCGATTAGAATTCAGATGCAAAACGAGTTCCGATTCCAATTCCGATTGCACAATCAATCAGAATCGGAATTTCCATATTTTAATTTTAAGCCTACTTGTTGTGATATGATGTATAAAAATTCTGCATCATTTATCTATTAAATTGTTTTCGATGAGCTAACTTATCAATAATTGATTGTAGTTTAGCTTTACAGAGCCAAGAGATGATTGGCAATTTGTTCATGCAACGTTTTTGAGAATCGTTGCCAGCCAACATACATCTTAAATCAATATTATACTTGTTACTACAAATTATCCGTATAGTCACAAATTGTCTAGTTCCGATTCCGATTGCGGTATAAATTTGCTGTTCCGATTCCGATTGCGGTATAAATTTGCTGTTCCGATTCCGATTGCGGTATAAATTTGCTGTTCCGATTCCGATCCCGGTATAATCCAGTTCCACTTTGCACCCTGCGGCCACTAATGAGACTGGAGTTCGAGTTATAGTTTGAAATGATAACTCACACGAAATTGTAAATATTCACGCGGGGAAAAGTTAATAGTTTCTATTTTTTTGACTGCAAACTGTAAAAACATCCGCAACATTCGTATCATAAAGCGTTTTGACGTCTTGCTGTCATTTTGCACTGCACATACCCGTAGTAACTTAAAAAACTGTCTTACGTAGGGATAAAGTTTATTTTAGTTTAATTGTACTACTCTCAAAAAAACATTCTTACTTTCCTCTCTGCATTCAAACCACGCATTTCCAGCCAAATTTCATACGCCCCAACCCCAAAACAGCTCACTTACCCTTCGATTTCTTGACGCCACCACATCACGTTCGACTCCAGTTCGCTTTGTGCCCGGCTGATGATATCCGCCAGGCTGTGGGCCGGCGGCAGGTGACACAACCGGCGGTCCAACTGCAGCCGGTGCCATCACGCCAGGCTCGGCCCTCGCCGCCAGATCAGCCACGCCCGCACCCGACGACGGCGGACTACGCAAATTCGATATCGCAACGCTTTCAGGCACAGGCTGTAGGGAAGTTCGATTAATTAAGGCAGAAGATGGCGGCGGCGGCGGCGCTGGCGGCATCGGCAACGACTGCACATCAAACAACGGACAACGATGCCCGCTACTACTGCCATCGTCGCCAGAAAAGCCGCCGCCGTTACTCGGCAGCTTCGCTGACGGCACAATGACGTCGTCGCCAGTCGCTGTCTGGATCGCTCCAGCACCGCCGGCAACAGCGATGATGTCATCAGACGCTGTCGCTGATTGGTTGTCCGGATGATGTTCGCTGACAACGACGTCTGCGGTGTCAGTAGCCGCGGTGACCGGCGTCGCTTCGTTCGGATCGTATTTCATGGGCGAAATGACGCTGCCGGCAACACAAACTTCGCGAGGATAATAAAATTGAAACGGTAATAAGTTTCTTGTTGTTGTTGTTGTTGTTGTTGTTGTTGCTGTTGTTGTAGCACCGGCGGAGCAGCTCGCGAATGGACTTAGCAAATATCCGTTTGTTGTATGTTTTGTTGTTGTTTTTATTGTTTTTATTGGTGTTGGTGTTGGTGTTGTTGTTGTTGTTGTTGTCGCTGTTGCAACACTCTGATACGGTTGCTGGATTACTATACTGCGATATCCGGCGCTTGGTCGACGACGAATAACAGCGACGGTGTTATGTTGTTGTTGCTGTTGTTGTTGTTCTTGTTGTTGGCGTTCTATAAAATACCTGCTACAATTGCTGTCGGCAGCTAAGTCACTGGCACAATGTTTGCTGTTGTTGTTGTTGTTGCTGTTGTTGTTGTTGCTGTTGTTGTTGTTGCTGTCGTTGTTGTTGTTGTTGCTGTTGTTATAGCCGATATTAGTTGCATTACTCACAACATAATCGCGGCGACTGTTGCCAGACTGATTGAGCGATGATGACCTGGAAGAAGAAACAAGAATCAACGACAAAATAGAATCTTATCTGATCAGCCACATCACGCAGCGAGCGAACCTTGACAATAGCAATACAGCAGAGTAGGTTCTTGGTTTGAGCGCAGGCAAAGAACAATAAATATACACCAGTAATAAACATATGCTTAACCACACTGGCACGCACGCCGATTTTGGCGTCTTCAAAAGCGTTCTGGTTCAGTTTTCATTCAGGTCAAAAAAAACTAACCTACATTAGCATATATATGGTAGCAAAAACACGCCCGTTCGAGTAAGATTCAACGCGAAAAAAATTATACGTATTCGGATTCGGCAAAGTCGCAACGGGATCATTTGAGTTTTGCATATATAAGCAAAACTATATTACTTTTTTGTTATGACAATTGCTGACATTTGGCGAAATACTTAACCCCTTCTCACATTGAGTTGCCTATAGGCAACTAAGCGCAGTGTATATACGTTAATCGCACCGTGTTTAACAATTGCAACACGTATACATTGTACTAAAAAATCACAAGACGTGAGAGCCCCCTCGGGCTCGAGCGTCAAGCTAATATAGCTGAGTGGTGATGGTATACGCGTCCCACTCCAGTCACTGGAGTTCGAATCCTAGCATAAAAGTAGGTCTCAGGGGGAAATAGAAAATATTCATGCGAGAAAGGGTTAAGTAAGATTTCGGGAACCTAGCCAATTCCTCTTCAGATGAGGGAAATATATATGCAGTATTATGCAGCCGGACAAATCTTTGCGGCAAATGATTTTTCAACAGGATCCGGCTCCGCAGTTCGATATTTGGAACATCATTCGTTTTTGGTAGAACCTAAGCAAGTACTTCAAAGCTGCTTGGCAGTAAGTAAATAAAGATCGAACAAGAGATGACTACGGATGTGCCGATACCAAAATTTTTGCCGATGCCGATTAATCCGCACATCCCTAGAGATATGACAGTGTAATGTCCTTTCCAAGGTCCGCACACTCTATATGTCATCTTCTCTTCCCATCTGTATCTGTCCACCTTCGTCGAACCTACGGTTTCATGCGTAACCAACCATTCCTTAGCACAGCAGCCACCGGCACTTGTGTATTAACCGTCATATACAACGGTTTACATACACTTAGCGCTTCAGTAAACCTTTTCCAAAATTTAAACCAGATCCTCAGGCTTTAGCCTGTGTGGAACCGGGTCCACACGACCTGCAATCTCGTCGAAACCCAACAAACCTTCGCATAATCTTCTTCAGTCCCATTTCAACGTTATTTCAACGGCAGCAGATTGAATCAGTTTACAGCCAACAATAAACATTAATATATATGTATACGTATATATATCATTATATTCTCATAATTTAGCATTCTGGTACATATATACAATTTCATCAGCCCTTTGAGATGCGGCGAATCTCACTGCGAATATTTGCGATTTTTATCCAAAAATAAACCACATTTGATACGCATTGCTTACTCAATTATTATGCAAATCGCACCAACTAAGCAATAATAATCATTCTTAAATGAATCAAAACGCAACATTTTATAGTTGTTATACATACATACATTATTGAAATACGTAATTCGTCTTACTGGTCAATTACGTAATTGTGTTTAGTACAAAATAGTTCATAAACTCTATGGGCTCACAGGTAAACGCGATTACAGCTGATTTAACTTCGTCTCATAAACAAAATTTTGTTGACCCGTACATAGGGTGCGACCGGATATCCGGCTCCTGTTTACTATCCGACAAAATCCCCACATCCGGTATAAACCGGCCGGATGCCGGATTTCAGTGATGATTTCGTAAAATCTCAAATTATTGCAAATTATGTTGTGAGGTTTTATGTCTTCAGTCGCATTACATGTAAGTGTACAGTATCGATTTAAAGCAGCAATTTTTGCATATGGTTAAGGCAGCGATTCGGATTTTATTATCGAAACAAACCAATTATTTGCAGCTTCACACAATTATTTTCAAGTATTAGGACACGCTCCTTATATAAACGCAATATTCCGGTTACTAAAGATAAATTAACATTTACTGACGCATTAACGTGCTAAAAATTGATTGATTTTAAAAACACACTGTCCGATTAACATCCGGTTGCGGTTCCGGTAAAAAAATCAATATATATCCGGATCTGGTGTCCAGTTTTTTGCAATCTGGTCGCACCCTGTACGTAGATAGGGATGTGCTGATTAATTGGCATCGGTAAGTCTCGGCACTTTTAGTTAGTATCGGCATCGGCACTGCAAAAAAATTGCCGATTCTTTTCCGATACTTTTTGCACATAACAATCAGTTGGAATGCTATCAATTTCATTTTTGGGCGCAAATCAGTGTGTGTCTGGTGAGGAAAACTGTTATCTCTTTTGCGTTTGTGTTTGAAAAAATAATAGAAATAAACCGTTCTTATAAAATTCTAATCGTTTTTGATAGTTAGGGTTTAAAATGTTCAAATAATAATGTAATGTAGAACTCTATCTGCTTATTAAGCATGGTGTAGTAAAGTTTAAATCGGCATTGGCATCGGTTCGGCAACATTTCAAAATAAGAATCGGCAGCGGCAAAAATTTTGGTATCGGCACATCCCTACCACTAGAAACGTTTCAGTCTTGCTTGTGAAATATCTGAATTATTTGCATGCCCTTCCTGTTAATTTTTTAGTTCCTTATAATGTTTAGACTCCAAGTTTTAGTAATACACTACCCAAATCTTTACAAAACATCATTTCACTTGTTAAAGATGTATTTTAGATCTGAAAACGAATTTAAACGTACTGAGGCATCAAGCTAAAACTAGCGAATTTGAATATTCACCAAATTTTTTATATTTACCCAACCTACTGCCGAGGGTGCAATCGGAATTCCGATTCCGATTATAATTCCGGTTCAAAACGAGTTCCGATTCCGATTGAACAATCATCAATCGGAATCAGAATTTCCACATTTTAATTTTAAGCCTACTTGTTGTGATATGATGTATAAAAATTCTGCATCATTTATCTATTAAATTGTTTTCGATAAGTTAACTTATCAATAATTGATTGTAGTTTAGCTTTACAGAGCCAAAAAATGATTGCCAATTTGTTCGGGCGACGTTTCTGAGAATTGTTGCCGGCCAACAGACACCCTAAATCAATATTATACTTGTTAATACAAATTATTCGTATAGTCACAAAATTTGTAGTTCCGATTCCGGTATAATCCAGTTCCGCTTTGAACCCTGCTACTCACTATCACAACAAATATTTCGCCATTATTCTCCACCCTGCATAACGACACTCATGCACAAATTGTGTCACAGTGTAGCGTACGCAAAGTTATTGTTGACGATGCGTTACATTAAATTATACTACGACGACCCATCTCACAAAAAGTTTTGATCAAAATTCGACCCCCAGGCCGCCGAACACCAGTGACGCCTGTTATTAGCTGATTACTGGGCCCCTTATGACAAAAAGCGGTTTTTCGGCCGAAACAAAGCTTTATTCCCTTTGTACAAAAGATACAACGTGCCACAAATTAATCACACAATAGTAAATTTATTATGTATAAATAGATACCGCGGGCGCAGACCTACCACTCACCCGCAAACATATGTATATATATATGTATATATGCAAGCCCCAAGGTTGTCCCTTAAGTGTGGATATTCTGACTTTGTTATCGTATGCATTTTATATTCTGTAAGGCGTACAAAATAACACCAATACCGCAATAACTGCAGCGTATCAACTGCAATATGACCGGTGGACACTCAGTTTTCATTCACTTGTGTAACAACAACTACAACAACACAAAGGATCGCAATTCACAAAAAATACCGCTTATACAGTGTTGACGGTACGTACCACGATCAAGAGTTGAATGCTTAGGCTTAAGTTTAGGCTTGGCGTAGGCTTAGGCTTAAGCTTCGGCTTAAGCTTAGAGTTAGGCTTAAGCTTAGGATTAGGCTTAAGCTTAGGCTTAAGCTGAGGCTTAGGCTTACGCTGAGGCTTAGGCTTAGGCTTAAACTGAGGCTTAGACTTAAGCTTATGATTAGGCTTAGGCTTAAGCTGAGGCTTAGGCTTACGCTGAGGCTTACGCTTAAACTGAGGCTTAAACTGAGGCTTAGGCTTAAGCTTAGACTTAGGCTTAAGCTGAGGCTTAGGCTTAGGCTTAGGCTTAAACTGAGGCTTAGGCTCAGGCTTGACTGTGGGTAAGGATTTGTCGCGGTGGAGCGTTAGCAGGCGGCCCAAAATGGGATGTGGGGGGGGCAAGGATTTTTTACCCGACTCGCGCTTTACCCACGCAAATATGAATCTTTTTTTCTTACGCGCGGGTATACTCGCACAGAAAAGATCTACTCGCGACCCACCTTTTAACCCCTACCGAAGTTAAACCAGTATATATTTAAAGGATCACAGGTGCCTTGCACTTTAATGAAATTTTGCGTTATAACTACAACAAAGCGTACACACGAAAGTTTACTACAATCAACAAAATTTCAAACCGAACTATTAATAAAGCACCGGATAGCAACTGACCGGAAGTAAAACAGACAATATCGTATATATGTTTTGCATCTTAAAACATAAGTTTGACGCGGGTAAAAACGCTAAACTTTGTACCAGCATGATACAAATGTTTACCCGAAGGATATACCTACCCGCGGCTGACATTATTTACCCGACCCGCGTTTACCCGTGGGTAATGTCCCACTCTGATCACGACACTTCGTCGCCGGAAACCTTGCAATGTAATATTTTGTCACCTTTACACATCTAGTCAGTCCATCATTATGTGTTGTCTTAGGGTTCGAACGCTGTCGGGCGACAAATTGTCGTAGATTGATTATTGACAATAGCGAAAACAGTACGTTACCTCTCGTATTGTATTTTATTACACATATACGCATATTATTACACGGTCCAACCGGATATCCGGATCCGGTTTATTATCCGGCAAAAATTGATATCCGTATTTGTATACACCTACTACGGTAGTGTTCCAAAATTTAGAAAAACACTAAAATTCACTATATGCGCACCCGGTTCCGGTATAATTCATATCTACTCGCGTCAAAATTTGAGCGCAGCCAAACAATTCAAACGTTTATGCACTTCGTATCTGTTTTTGTTTAATTAATAAACTATTCGAATCAATGAAAATACGTTCACTAAAATTATCCGGTTCCGGTTGAGTTACAAAATCGGCATCCTGCTCCGGTGGCATCACGGGTCGACAATGTTAAATATATATCACACGTTTGAATACAAAACATACGTCTCGCGTCCCGTACGCTAAATTTGAAAACTTCATTTGATCCAAAAGCATACTTTTTTCTTCCAATTTTTTCCATTTCTTTCAATTTTTTCCATTTCTTTCAATTTTTTCCATTTCTTTCAATTTTTTCCATTTCTGACAATTTTTTCCATTTCTTACAGTTTTTTCAATTTCTTTCAATTTTTTCCATTTCTGACAATTTTTTCCATTTCTTTCAATTTTTTCCATTTCTTTCAATTTTTTCCATTTCTTTCAATTTTTTCCATTTCTTTCAATTTTTTCCATTTCTTTCAATTTTTTCCATTTCTTTCAATTTTTTCCATTTCTTTCAATTTTTTCCATTTCTTACAATTTTTTTCCATTTCTTACAATTTTTTCCATTTCTTTCAATTTTTTCCATTTCTTTGAATTTTTTCCATTTCTTTCAATTTTTTCCATTTCTTTCAATTTTTTCCATTTCTTTCAATTTTTTCCCTTTCTTACAATTTTTCCATTTCTTTCAATTTTTTCCATTTCTTACAATTTTTTCCATTTCTTACAATTTTTTCCATTTCTTTCAATTTTTTCCATTTCTTTCGTAAGGTAATATAATGTCTCACAATGGGGTCCAATCTCGCACATCAGATGGGTGGTCTCGAATACGCTAGCGGCGCGCTCTGACATAAAATAATCCAACCTCAGATCCCCGCCTACCGCCAACTCCTAGATCCGTCGCTGCATAATCCTAAGCGTAATCCAAAGCCTACGCTTCCCCTTAACCATAATGGCCAATGTATAGACCAAGGACGTGACAGTATTATAAGCATATATATTCCTAAGCCTAAGCATAAGAATCAATTTATTCCTAAGCCTAAGCCTAAGCCTACGCTTACGCAAAGCAAACAAAAATTAAATCGAAAGCTTATGCTTACTCTTTTCTCGTCCTACAGAAAATCGTTCCGCCCCTGATCTTTACATGGGCCAGCATAATGATGCACGACGACCCTCTCGCGTCGTTGAAAATGACGTTACAAGCTATTTGGCGACCAATTGTCGTCGTGACATTTTAAAAATATAAATTATTCAAATCCAGTCAAAAACTAAATAATTTCGATTTGAATCCGTCAATGTTACAAATCAATCACACAATTTTCACCAAGACTTACACCAACTTCTTAGACAATGAAAAGTTGGGAAAACCCTTGAATGCCCTTCCTGAAAATTTATTAGTCCCCCTACCCTAGCAAGGTCAGCTGGCGGATCAATTAAAGTTCCCCCCTAAAATATCAATTAAAGTTCCCCCTAAAATATCAATTAAAGTTCCCCCTAAAATATCAATTAAAGTTCCCCCCCTAAAATATCAATTAAAGTTCCCCCCTAAAATATCAATTAAAGTTCCCCCCCCTAAAATATCAATTAAAGCTCCCCCCTAAAATATCAATTAAAGTTCCCCCCTAAAATATCAATTAAAGTTCCCCCCTAAAATATCAATTAAAGTTCACCCTTAGTTATAGGGGGGTGGACTTTAATTGATCCGAACTGGCTACGGGCCTGAAAATTCTAGACAACATACGTAACATACACTCAAAAGTTATACATATACACACGTATATACTACAGCAATATATAATACTTTTTAACAATAAAATAATTTAAAACGTTAACAACTGCAACAAAACTACTCAAAACACTGCAATAAAATATAATACGGCATATACACCAGGTATGTTGTTATAGAATTTCACGTCAAAACCGCATAACCTCGGCCAATGTTTCCTACAAAAGCAGCAAGCGGAGACGAAAGATAATATTTATTCAACAGATTAAAAATCAGGAGTTACTCTAAACCCCCGGTAAAAATGCCGGTTTTTCACGGTTCCAAAAATCTCAACGCATATATTATATCCGTTCAACCTTACCTTCAACGCCGAGTCCACAATACTTTACGTTATAAACACAACAATAAACAACATACATATATATACATATATACTACAATGAACGCACACCGTTACGTCTATACTGCAAGTCGGCGCATAGTAAAATCGAAACTTTTTCCAACAATAACGCTACAATACACCGTCAACATCCATACGATGGGAGAATTATTGAGTATTTTGCGAGTATAAAATAAACATAAACAAGTAAACAACAACAACAACAACAACAACAACAATTAACTCAGTATTATATCAATTTGCAATCGGATATTAAAAACGCTATGTACAGCAGGCGCGGGAATATCGGTTTCTGACTAGGACCCATATTGTCAAATACGTACAGCACCTATCATCAGTTAGCGATTGGTTTTCAAACCGGCGAACATCTGCAATTGCAGATCTACAAATTAGTACAGAAATCGGGCAAATCAAACGTGAACAATGTGCGGAATTGCAAACCTCACCATGCGCTGGTTCCAACGTTACAAGATCTATCATAAACTGCTGATAAATGCAGGGTGCGACCGGATATTAATTTACCGGATACCGGATATGGAAGTAGCAAAGGGTGGCCCATGTATATATGGCTGAAAGCAGGGCTGGAGCAACCGCCCCATATACCACCATTTGGGTGGCCCACCCCTAAAGGGAACCCCACCCTAACCGGTTGAAACAAAAACCGCTTAAGTTAGTTTTAAAATGTGTCTGGGTTTCGCTCGCGAGTTTGGGGGACCCATCCTGGAATTTGGGGGGATCCCCCACCCTTGCCTGATCCGGCACTGCATAAATGCTACACATTTGAGAACACGGGATTAGGTCTCAGTATAAGTGTCGATTTTAAGCTCGCTTTGGTCTCGCTTTTTGAGTTTCAGTACGCGTTCAAACCGAGACTAAAACTACGAAATCATATGATGTATACTAAGATTGGCACAGCGCCATACTATTTATTTAACTGTTTCAATCGGGTCCACACCGTATGGCAATACACATGAATTGCCACATGGCACCGCATAAAAATTTGTAAACAAAATAGTTTTGACTTGCGACACCATCGGATACCATACCATAAGCATGGCGCACCCCCAAAACAACTCGAAAGAAAACAAAGCCGAGGCTTTTTAGTTTCAATCTTGGTTGTTTACCGACTCCGTTCATCCCTGGGATGCAGAAATGGAACCGGTGATCGTACTTATATTGTCTTCAGAGTGAATACTGTATATATAGTACACGCATTACCGGCCTTTACCCGCACTTATTTTATCTTCTGCGTTCAATACAATTGTGTAATTTTTACAGTGCACTGATATTATTCGTTAAATACTTATCTTTCACTCATACGGTAAAACCAGTTGAAAAATTCAAGTTTTTCTACATTACGTATCTCCGGTTTCAAGTGTTTTTATGAAAATTTTACGAGGGTAAACAATCACAAATTTTTACCTGCGCTTTGAAATTGCCTTTTTTACTGCGGGTATGCCCGCGTCGAACCACATTTTGTTATCGGTCCCCCGTTTAAACCCGGATAGCGCGCAGTTCTGCGCACGCAACAAAACGCAGATGCAAATGATCCTATGGTGTAGGAGCGGTAGGGTAGCATATATACTTAACTCAAGCACAGTAGGTCAGTGGTTCAATTTCCGGCTTGATCCTAAAGTTTTGACTATAGAACAAAACATATGTAGTATGTACCGGATACAACTCAATTAAAAACTATTAAATCCGGAACACAAAATGTCATCGCTACATGGGTATCCTTCAAAATCAAACCCAGTAAATACATCCGTTAACTGTACGTACGCGCCTAACAATGAATGTTTCCACCAGTGGCAGATCGAGAAACTTCTGCCGGGGCGAGAGTGGCGCTCGGTATAGGTACATATGTCGCAGGCCAATCTGCTTTCCAGGCCATTTACCAATTTTTTTTATAGACCAATCAGTTTTCATTATTTGGAAAGACGCAATATCGTTAACCAATCAGCGTTGGTCTTACAACAATGTTGTTTTTCTGCATTAAATCGTTAACCAATCAGCGTTGGTCTTACAACAATGTTGTTTTTCTGCATTTCACAATCGCTATTTCGCCCGGTCCAAACTGCTATTTGCTTCGAACACCAGATTCTCATTTTAGTACAAATCAATACGTAATTTTGGTTTTGAATCCTGTGTCGGCTCTTAGGCCAGGGTGGTATGTGGCACCTTTTGATCAACCAGTAAGTACTTTCGTCCATTTTTAAACTTTATGTGAGCACTTAGTGCAATTCATCGACCATAGTCTCTATCGTTTGTGCCGAATCCCGCATCGCGTAAGCCGATAATAAACACCGGAAAAAACCTTAAAAACCAAGCCAATTTTCGACCAAACATTCGTCAGAACCGGTTGACAGGATATCAGCCGTCGTTATACACATCCATTAAGCAATAAAACATTCATCATAACCTCGGATACAAGCTTGCAGTGATACGTACATATATACTCCGTGTACATCGGCGTAACCAAGGAACGTGGGGATCAGCGGTCAAAAACACGCCCCCCTTTAAGATTTTAGTAAATTATGATTTGTAGATGGACCTTTTTAGTTTTGAAACACAAGAAACCCCTTTAAGGTTTTTTTACTATAAAACGTACGTACCCCCATTTAACAAGCCCTGGCTACACCTGTGTCCATGTATATTTAACCGTACTTGCCGCTATAGGCGACCAAGAGAGTCGCGCATTCGTCCCAATCCCTATTGAACCATCGTTAATGGTTTGCCAATTGTACGTGCGTATCTTAAGCCCTATTTACACGTGCAAGTTTGGTCACAAAACAGCTTTGAAGTTCTTGCAGCTTCAAATTATTCACTGTAATTCATGCTGTTGATTTTAATTCACACCTGTGAACGCAGTTGCAACTCGCTTGAATTTATTGCACCCGCAGTGCGATTAGCGAATCGGAACGTTCCTTTGAAAATAATTTGCATCTGCAAGTGTTTCGTGCACGTTGCATCTGCGAGTTCTCATCACAAAAACTTGCACGTGTGAATGGGGCTTTAACGAACAATATTGTGTTGATTTTGCAGCGCTGACACCTCACCAATCCATTCTAAATCCTTCAGTTCACCACCAAACGTATATATGAAAACCTACATATTTAGATTTAATAATATCACAGCTTTGCTTTCTACTGTATTTATTTCTATATAACTTATAATCATTTCCATTTATATAGCATCCATAGTAGTAACAGAAGCAACATAACAAGTGTTATAAACAGTTTACCGGTTTATATAAATAATTAAATTGTAAATAAACTGTTCAGCTATTTGGAACGAATTAAAAAAACAAGTTCGTTAATAGAAAAATAGTACAGAGGAAAAAAGTAATCAATTTTAGACGCAGTGATCTCAATTGTGTGTAACAAGGTTGTTTTTTCTGCAAAAAAATTATGACCGGAAAAAAATGAATTTTTTCCATTTTTTTCCCAAAAGAATGGAAAAAATTCATTCTTTGTCTGAGTGATCGGTTATCCCACCCTTAGCCGGCGTTTGCCCAAAAATGCTTGCATTTGAAAACTTTCTGTATATATGAGCTTCTGACGACATCCCCTGATCATTCCTAGCCGAAATCTGAATTTTTGAAAAAATGCGATTTTTTAGGCGTTCAGCCACTTGGGACCCAAATTTTTTTCGAAAGTAACATTTAATAATATTCGTCCTAGCCCCGCAACCTGTGCCAAATGGTATATAATTTGTATTATTTTTCGACAAAAACATTTTGAGTCCAGTAGAGGAATTTGGGACCTAAAATTCGAATTTTTAAAAAATTTAAGTTTTGGCGTGGAATAATCGTAGGAGATCATCAGAACATCAGAAACTTATGAGTGGAGCGAGCTAAAGTAGTCACACTTGTTTTTTGTAAGTATATATTAAATCCCAAGAAACTTTTGGTTTTTTGACATCAAAGCCTCTCAATTGCTGCAACCTCGCGAGCAAAGCTAGGTTGACGCTATACGTATTCTTGTGTCAAATCATACGGTAAAAGCAAGCTTTCAATTTTGAGCGCCCTAACTTTGGTCACACTGTCGATGAACACGAAATCTGGTAAGTGAACCGAACAAGATGCATACGTAGTTTTACATTGAATTTCATAGCAAAGCTTCAATTACGAAATCCATTTATATATTCAAATGTTGCAATTTTCGCTCTTTTCGAACATATAATGTATCCTCAGTAACGCTATTTTATATCATATTTAGTTGCAAATTATATTTAAGAATCGTTTAATATTTTTCCATTTTTCCCTTTTTTTCCATCCCCACGGAAAAAATGGAAAAAACTTAAGAAAAACATTTTTTGTGGTCAACAACCCTGGTGTGCAACACCGATCATCAGACAGTTTAGTGATGGGTGTTTAAACAATCAAACTATGGCATTTGCCGATTTGAACATCTTTATAAAAGTACGTTTTACGTTAATTCTGGAGCAAAGAAAAATGTGCTTAAATTTCTACCCATATCGTTTATTGGTTTTTAAGTTACCAAAGCCTACCATCAGAGTGGCACCACCAAACGAACAATGTCACCAACCGATTCCGAATTCAAATCCTTGGTGAGGCTTTGCCGGCCCATATATAGAACAGTGCTGACACGTTTTCCGGCGGAACTGTAATAGAGTAAACTTAAGCTTTAGACTCATTTTTTTGCTTAGACTTGGCTTAGATTTATGTATAGGCTCATGATTGCGCTTAGACTTAGGAATAAACCAGAATATGCGACAAATTTCCAAAAAAAAACGATTTAGTCTGTTCAATTTCAATAGCACAAAGTATATAGGTGCTGAATATACGCATTATTTAAACTCAACACAAAGGGCGCCGATAGGAAATACTCAGGGTGGGACCGCATATCCAGCTCCGGCGAAAAATCGACATCCGGCTCCGGTATTTTAACTTGCCGTTAAAAATTTACAAATTGAAGCCATCATTTCTATTTATACCGACTGCCATGGAACTGTGTACGTACGTAGATATTTTTCTAAGATACATACGTTGTAAATGTCTGCACTCGTGTACGGTCACAATCTTTATTGGGTTACAATAACGCTAGAAAACCTGATATACGACCACCAGTGATATTTTAAGAGCATAACAGTATTTGAGCGAATTCCCAATTCCTAAACATAAGGGAAAACTTCAGCATAAATATATGTCTAAACTAAGTCCACGCATAAGCGAAAATAATAGCCTCAATCCTAAGCACGGATGGGCGGTCTAACGAGACTGGCCATGAAAAGGCTCGGTCTCTGTCAAGCGTTTGTCATCACTGAAAAAATTAAAATTTTTCTAAATAAATTATTTCAATATAATGCATTTTTCATAGTTTTTTGTGTTTTTCATAGTTTTTTCCTGTTTTGTTTTCACAATATCTGCGTATAATCATTGCGTGGCTAAAACCCGAGATCACGATGCGTACGTACGCCAAATATCGAGACTTGCCAGACCGAGACCACCATTCCTGATCCTAAGTTACCGGCATGAGATCTTAAACTTTGCTTCTGTAACCCCTTTGGATACCTGATACTTGAACGACATCTACTATATATTAGATTTGAATTAACTATCCGGCTCCGGCATATTTTTTGTCTCCGGTCACACCCTGAAAATTATCGGTCAACCCTCTCCATTATTACTTTTGTAAAAACGTTTTTAGATACATACATAACATACCTATTGCAGTTTGTACCACAAGATGCCACACTTCAAAATTTCTACATAACGTGACCTCCCCCTTTCCAAAATCGTACCCAAGCCCATGCCCCACACCAATTGAAACCAGACGTAGTGGGACTGCATTTATTGAGCGAAGCTCGAACACACGTAAGCAATTAAGGTAATATGCAAATTAGTTATTAGCTAACTATTCATTTATCGCTTTTGGAGGTTTTTAAGCAATTTCCTCAGATTCCTCGCACCCAAAAACCCTTCACCAATCCTAATAATTATTGAATTAGTTTAAAAAGTCCTAATTTTGGCTTATAAACTATGCTAATATGCAAATTATCTATTAGCTAACTATTCAATTATCGGTTTTGAAGGTTTGTAAACAATTTATTCAAATTCCTCGCACCCGAAAACCCATTATTCCTGAAATTAGATTGTTTGTATGTAACCCTAATAATTAGTGAAAAATTGTAAAAACGCCTTAAAACGCCTAATTTTGGCTTATAAACTATGCTAATATGCAAATTATCTATTAGCTAACTACTCATTTATCGGTTTTGGAGGTTTTTACACAGTCTACGCAGATTCGTAGCACCCAAAAACCCTTTAACACTAAAATTAGATTGCTTCTAACTGCAATAATTAGTGAAATATTGTGGAACGTCCTAATTTAGGCTGTTCAGCAATTCCTGAGATTCTTTTCGGATGGACATCCGACATCCACCTTTCGACCCCCAAGTACAAAACATAAAACGCTTCGCGAAAGTCCGACCTTCGCTCGGAGTTTCGCTTCGCTGAATAATCACAATTATATTACCCAATGCAACAAACAAATCCAACTAGAAGATATTGAACGTAACACTAAACTTTCTATAAATTTATCATTTCCGCTACCTTCTTTTATGCTTCAAACAATAAAAAAATAAAGCTGACCGCATCGGCAAAATAATAAAAAATTTATGTTGAAACAGTGAAATTATTATATTCAAACCTTATATATATTATATATATACATTCATTCGAAATATGTAATGATTATTATATATATATATACATTTGTGAAATATGTAGTATATAAATGGCATATTATATCGCACATATATATGTATACACATAATGTGTACACAATACATACATACTTATACAAATACGTCCATATATGTAAAAAGCCTTATTCACATAAGGACTATTTATTTTCTTGCACAATATACATAACATATATATGTATGTATATATGCATTAAAATATATATTATATCAGACACATGTACTGGTACATTCATGTGACTGCCACCAACTGTGTATCGACTATGAACTATCACGAGTAGTGCAAGCCACTCTGTGAAGCGCAACTGTACAGCAAGACAACAAACTGAGGCAAACAATGACAAAGGGGTAAGATGAAAATAATCACCTATAACAGTCTTTAACGGGGGACACGCAGTAGACAGACCAGAAATACTGTTGATTGACACAACATGGATAGAACTGAACAATAAAAGTCGCTCGTTGACAAAAACTCTACTCAAATACAACTCCGGTTTATGTACTATTACAATTATCCTGAGTCACAACAACATATATACCGTACGTAGTTCTATAATGTAATATAAAGAATATATATATCAACATGAACATACGTACTACGTATATACATCAGTAATAATGCATTATTACAAAGATTGAGGAGAACATACAAAATTGTCCAGTGCAATACTCTTACAACTATGCAACTATGAGCTAAACGAAAATCACCATACAGATACAAATATTCCGTATATATGAGATTCGAAAACAATAATCAAACCCAAACTACGTATTCAGGGTTTTACGCCGCCCAAACAAATGTGATCGTGCGAAAATGCGTCATTTTTCACGTTGGTCAAGTTACATCGACTTTTCATTCCATACCATTCAACACAAGTAAGGGCTCTGGCGTTGAGACCCAGCATCAAAATGATTCAACAGTCAAACGATAACGGCAAAAATCCATGATCACACGTCAATTTTGCAAGAGTCGAAACCAGTACACCAGTGTTCCAACTGAATTCCTGTTCCGGCCGGAATGAAAGTAAAAAATCTATTCCTACTCCGGTTCCGGCGTTACATAGAGCGAGAACCTTACAGTTGATTAGTTCGAAATGAAATCGTTTCATCTCATACACATTAGTTAAGTTGTTAGAGTAAAAATCGAAGAAAAAGTAGCGAAAAATTAGCTTAATGTACGTTTTTGACTAGTCCTTAAAAGTAAAACTGTAATTCGGTGCTAAAATAATTTTAAATCGCGGATATATACTGTTCCAGTACCTGTTCCGGCAAAAATTTCAATACATGTTCCTGTTCGACCAAAATTTAGTTCACACTGGCAATTAGAACACTGCGGCATACTCTTGCAACTTGTGTCGGAGAGAGCACTCGAACTGAAAACGCGGCATATTTTGCGAAAATCCGAACAGCAGTCAGTGCAGTTGTCAACCGTTGGTTTTTTTTAGAAAATTTATCCCCCCAAAAAAATTGCATTTCCATACTCCTGTGTTAGCGCTTCATTAAGAGTGCTGAAAAATATATTACAACGCTGAATTGACAACAAAGATAACGGACGGCCATACTGTGCTGCTATAAAAGAATAGTATCATAAAAAATACGTTGTGCCCGTACTTTGAAATTTAAATCAGTACGACTACGTATGTGTTCATTTAATGCTGCACAATACGCTCATGCTTACTTGGTTTAACACTTTGCTTATTTAAAAGTTGCAAAAACAAGTGTCACAACAAAATTACAGATTTGAACAAAGTATAGACGGTTACATCGAAGCAAAAAAAATAAATAGTTCTAATGCATAATTCTCAGCTTTATAATTCCAGTGGAACTTATGTTACGGTGTTTATATAATAGCAAAGTTTTCTTGCTTGGCGCACCCATTCCATTCTGATCATTTCAAAAGACCATAGATTTGTTTAGGAATAGGTAGGCGTATGTATACATGCACATTTTTAGGTGCACGCCCTTGAATTTCGACTCGACGTGCCGAAAGTACAAAATGTTTTACCGAACCAGATCGCAAAGAGAATTAGACAGCCTTATCTTGTAGTCACTATATGAATTTGTTAAATATATGAACATATTCCAATTATCGGACGCAAGTCCCTGAGATCAAATTCGACCCCGTTTAAAGCATTAAAACCAAACGTACCAATCTATTCTTCGGCCAATTAATCACTAATTGATGCATAGTTATTTTAACAAATCACAACCATGTTTTGGCGACTAATAATATAATGTTGCTAAATGCAATAAGAAGGCTTTTTAATGATATCTGTAAATATAAGTATACAATAACCAAATCTGAAACAAGCATAGATATATTGTAATTAATCCTCATCAAACTCACATAACATACTCATGTCATGTTCCACTTAATATTTATACGGTGTCATAAGTTTCAGTTATTACACTACCATGATACGCTGTTGTATGCGTTCTGTTCACTTAAGCTCGCATTTCAAAATGGTAAATTGCAGCGCGTTGAACACGGTATTAAGTCGAACAGGATTAACGGTCAAGGAACTGTCGGATTTTGAATTTTATCACGTGTTCTCTGAGCGGATAGTATCCAAGACCCGACGCAGCCGTCGAACGCGCTACGCAACAAATACAGGTTCCGACGGTGAACAGGGATTGGCAGTCACGGTAAAAAAACCAAGACCGAGACCCGACAACCGAGACCGGTCAAGAAGTCTCGCGCTCAGTCAATTTTTGATCATTACCGAAAAAAATTTTGAACTTTTAAAGTAAATTAGTTTAAATTTTTCTGATGTTTTTTACGGTTTTCAATGTATTATTGTGATTTTTATAATATCTGCGAAATCCTGTAAAATTCACAGATTCACAGCGAAATTTTATTCAGCAGGCATCTCTTATTCATCACTACAGCCATACTGAAAATCAAATATGCACCCGGGTTCCACCAGAATTCGTTTGTGGCTACATTTTACCAGCAGTACTTCGGTGGTGAATTTTCATAAATGCCGGTTTACGTTCCTTTTAATCCAGCGAAAAGTTCAAATCCTTTTCCTTTCGCTGTTACCGGCTAATATTGTTCGTGTTGTGTTAGAACCCTATGCACAACAATTATCGTGAAACAACCGAGTCAAACTGTTTTCGATTTGCTTTCAAAAACGGATTTTTGACAATCGTTACGGCGTCATTCTGTTTCTCAAGTCGCTGTATCAACAAGTCGCCGTACTCCATAGTCGCTCACTATCAGAGCTGGTTGGCGAAATGCATAAGTACTTGTGCGCTAAAGCTGCGATTCATGGAAAACTTGTATAATTGGTTTGCCGTCATGCTAATACGATCAATTCTGAACCTCGACTACCTCGAGTAGATTTTTCGTAGGCTTTTAAATCCTAAAATTGTTAAATTTTAACTTGCGAAATGTTTTCTTCTCGCAACATGGAGTATGCATGTCGCAAAGGTGCACACTTAGTTTGCGTCTTTGGTATACCGCTGCGCTAGACCTCAATTGGTATTAAGTTTGAAACTAGGGATGTGCCGATACTAAAGTTTTTGCCTATGCCGATGACTGCTACAAACTTTTAAACTAGTGTTGACTATTGACAACAGACATAACTAACGGTTAACTGTGATTTAGGGTTAAGTCTTATTATAATGATGTAATGTAGTATCCTATCTGTTGTTATACATGGTGTACTAAAGTTGGAATCGGCATCGGCATTGCCAGTCTAGGTAGGAACCGGGATTTAGACCTTCTAACTAAGCAGCTGGAAAAGATGGCCTTTAGAGCGGGGATCGAACCCATAGCAAACGGATCCTTAAGCGAACACTCTACCACTACTGCGTCACGCAGCCCGCTTCTAAAACTGCTTCTATCGTCGACTATATGTCGACCGTATGCTGCCGGCAAGCATACTGTATAATGTGCATTGCATATATGTATTGCATATATTTGCACCCAGAGAAGCATATCTCAATATAATTATAGGCATCGGCAAAATTCAAAGTAGGGATCAGCATCGGTATCGGTATCGGCAAAAATTTTGGTATCGGCACATCCCGTATATATTTATAGTACACATACATCGGCGTCGTGAATTACAATTCCAGCTGCCCTAATCCTGGGCTTGCTCTTTGCTGTGCCAGTCTCGAAAAGACCTCCTCAATGTTGGAAGGCAATCTATGTTTACCTACACTTAAGTGTGTGAGTATACACGGTGTAGCTATAATATATGCAGACTGTGTAATGTTAAGACACATACATAGTCGTACACATAACGCATCAGATGGGATTATGATATCGGCCGCGTGATGTAATGGATAGCGCGCTTGACTCGCGAGCGAGAGGTCCGAGGTTCGATTCCCGGCGTCGCCATATCTTTCAGAGAAATTAAAGGAAAAAACCAATTATGTTCGCAGTTCTGACGTGGAGGTCCCACCAAGACGGGCGCTGTAAATTGCATGCCCATGGATTCGGAGTATCAGTCTAGGTAGGAACCGGGACATCAGACCTTTTTTACTAAGCAGCTGGAAAAGCGGTCTAGAGCGGGGATCGAACTCTTAGCCTATGGATCTTTAAGCGAGCACTCTACCAATGCGCTACGTAGCCCGCCTGTCCAACAACCATTTTTGTCGACCGTATGCTGCCAGCTAGCATACATACAGTGCTCAGATCGTTTAATTAATTGCATTTAATCATATTTTCGTAGTTAGTTTCATTGCACAATTATTACGGTTCGACGGCGGTATTCCTTCCTGTCTGCATCCAGATTTAGTAAAAACCAGTCCCGAAAAAACTCATCTTCTGTCACAAACGATACCAGCCCTACCGATACCAACGATGTTTTCGCCTATTGTTCGGCTTTAGTGTCGTCAAATGGTGTTCAGTGCGATTGGTGCGATTGTTGGCTCCATCTGCCTTGCGCCGGAATCAACGGAGATACTAACACCCTTCATTGTGAGTCAGTTTTCGTATTATGCAAACTTTGCGTTCCGAAATTTAAATCAGCCAAATCGGCTGATCTGAAACAACCACGCGATGGCAATTCTATTGAATCTAAATTGGCTGAACTTGACTCTAAAGTAAACCAGTTAATTGAAGCGCTAAATCCGATTCTTTCACCTCGAAATGATAGCTCAGTTCAAAATGCTCCCGTGTCGTATGCTGCCGCGGCGTCGAAAAATATACAAACATCTAGCCGTATTGTAACTGTATCTGACATGAAGTACTTGTCGGAAGACGAAGTAAGACGTAAATGCGCAGTCATCAGTGGATTGCCTGAAAATGGCACACATTTCGATGATGTCAACAAACTCTGTCGGTTCTTGGACAAGTTGGTATTGGTTGTTTGTGTTCATAGATTAGGTCTCATGCGTAAAGAGCGTGTGCCGTTGTCTCCTTCACGGTCTAGGCTTCTGAAAGTAGAGTTTGTTAGTGCATCCTGTTTGAAATCAATTTTGCATGAATCTCGAAAGCTTCGCGATACATCAAATTGGAAAAGTGTCTTCATAAGGAAATCAATGTCTTCAGCCGAACGACAATATATGCGCGAGTTATACAAAGCGAAGAATGAGTTAAATGAAAAAGAACCTTCAGGCTCTACATACAAATATGTTGTGTCTGGGGAAACGATTGTTCGTTTTAAGAATTGCAAACGTAACGAAGCTGGTGTTTTGGTTGATGGATTTCGAGACAAGCATTTTATCTATAATGCTGGCTTGCGTAATAATGGCTCGGGAAACAGTTAATCGGGGCAAACTCAAAGAAAGCAAATTTGATGAGTTCAAGCTTATTCTTGCGACCGCAATATTTGATGTCATTTTTATTACAGAAACCTGGTTAACTGAGTCCATACCAAATTCCGCACTCAATAGTTTTGATAAATATAATATCTATCGTTGTGACAGGAAAAGCGGCGTAGGCGGTGGTGTTGCTATGTTAGTTAAGACATCGCTTATCTCAGTTTCTGTTGAAATTCCTGCGGATTACTCTCAGCTTGAACTGTTGTGTGTAGATGTTTTCAGGCCTAGACCCATTCGAATGTTTGTATAATATCGCCCTCCGCATAGTAATTTTGAAGAATTGTCCCTGTTTAAAGGCTGCATCGACAAGCTTTGTTCCCACGAAGCATCGGTAATTATTACTGGAGATTTTAAAATGCCTGATTTTGACTGGGGTAACTTTCGTTTCCCGAATTCTGAGCTTTATAACTGTTTAGACGAAATAGTCAGAATACATTCTTTGCTCCAGCTTGTAAGATCCCCGACAAGACAGGACAAAATTCTAGACCTTGTTTTGACAAATCAGGCACAAATAATATCCTCTGTTAGCGTAGATGTTCCGTTTTCCACTAGCGACCATAGTTCAGTAAACTTTGATTTAACGTATGTAAGCAAGCTGCGCGTTGAGTCGAAAACAAACGTGTTGTATAGTAAAGCAGATCGTATTGCAATCTCCAGGTCGCTTTTAGCGCTGAACCTTACCAATCACGCTAAGAACGGACAATCAGTTAACGCCATTTGGAGTTATTTTAAAAAATTTATTGGTGATTTAATAGCTAGATTCATATCGGTTATCACTTTTAAAGGGAATTGCGCTAGAAGTTATCCTGCACATATACAGCGTGATTTGAATCGAAAAAAGTTCTTTGGCGTCTGACTCGGGTTGGTGGATCACTACTCGCTTACAAACGGCAAGCAGCTAAGTGTGCTAAGCTTACAAAAAATTATCTCCTTCGCTGTGAGCGAAACGCGTTAAAAAATAAACGACCTGGAGCTTTATATAGGTTCATTAATTCTAGGTTGACAAGCAGATGTGATATTGCACCTATGCACGATCAAGGCACCATTGTATTTGATAACGGCCTTAAATGCTCTCTGTTTAATGAATATTTCTGCTCTGACTTTACTTGTGACGATAATTATGTACCTGGTGTTCCCCTTAGGGTGAACAACTACCTCGAGTATGTAGATTTTTCAAAGGTTCTTGTAGCCTAGTTTTCAATTATCGTCCCATTTCCTTGACCGGTGCATGCTGTAAGGTTATGGAAAGCATTATTAAAGATAAAATGCTATAGTTTTTGAACAATAACAATCTGTTTTCAAAAAAGCAGTATGGTTTTCTGCCTAAAAGATCCACCTGTAGTCAGTTGATCCAGACAACCCACAGTCGAGCACTTTTTCTAAACAATAGTAGCTACATGGGGGCGGATGTTATATATAGACTGCCAAAGCATTTGACACTGTGAATCATAGAAAGCTTTTGATAAAACTTTCCTCATATGGGCTTAGAGGTTCACTCTTGCGTTGGATAAACGCGTTTCTTCAAAATCGTACTCAGCGGGTTAAAATCGGTGACTGCTATTCTACACGCGAGCCGGTTACTTCTGGGGTCCCGCAAGGTTCTGTATTGGGTCCTATGTTATTTTTAGTTTATATCAATGACATTCTTGATCTTTTACATGATGTAAATGTTGAGATGTACGCACACGATTTGAAACTATATGTAGGAATCACTAGGTCTGACCCGCTTTAATATCGGAGCACACTACAAAATGCGTTGGATATCGTTCATGATTATGCTAATACGTGGCAATTAAAAATTGCCGTGAATAAATGCAAAGTTGTGCATTTTGGCTGCGCTAACGAACCTTTGAATGTTCGCTACTGTATTGGCAGCGAGGTCTTTGCCAGCGCAAATGAGGTAAATGATCTTGGAGTTATTTTCGAGCGTTCATTGAAATTTTCTAGGCACTGTGATTATATAGCTCATAAAGCAAACAAGACAATAAACATACTTTTTAGATGCTTCCCGTCTTTCTCACTATCCCAGTATATATCTGCGTATAAGTCATTTGTTATTCCAATATTGGATTATTGTTCAAATGTATGGAACCCTGTTTTGCTGTGTGATATTGACAAAATTGAGAAAGCACAGCGCTATTTTACTAGAAGACTCTATTTCAAATTTAAATTAGGAGGCAAAACTTACCGTTCTAGGCTAGGGAACTTGAGCTTGAATCGTTAGAATATCGCCGACTAAAGTCCGATTTGGCCATGTTGTATAAGCTTATTTTTAAGGAACTTGATCTGCATATAGATAGCTGTTTGCAGTTTTCTGGAACTTCTCGCACCAGGAAAAACGACCTTAGCTTGAATTTTCCGAAGTTCTTTAATTTAGCTAGTCGTGGTTCGTTCTTCTGTCGGGTTGTATCCTCCTGGAATAGCCTACCTAACAATATAAATGGGCTCCCGGTTCCCCGAGCAGGTTCTCTTGCCCAGTTTCTTCGACGACTCCCTCGCGACGCACTTAAAAAATTTCTGAAGTATGACCGCCATGAACAGTTAACCTTATAGATCGATTTCGGTTGGATGTTAGAGAGGTTTGCCCCTCCTTTCCAACTTATTTTATTTGCCTATTCATATTCGTATCTTAAATACGCATGTATGTTTAATCGGTGAATAAACTTTTGACTTCGACTTTGACTTATATTGCATGTGCACATAACGGACAAGCATGTCTAACATGCTTACACGGAGAACTTGGATTAAGGCAACTGCCTAAAGAAGGAGGAATGTGAGTATACGCGGTGCAACTTGTGTATGTGCAGAGTGTGTAATGTTAAGACAGATACACATACATACTCGTGCACATATAGCAGCAGAGGCAATTATATCGGCCACGTGGTGTAATGTTTAGCGTGCTTGAATCGCAAGAGAGAAGTCCGAGATGACAAAGCGTCAGCGTGAAGAGTTAAAAGCTATCGTAATTCATTATCTCATGCTGCATAATCTCCGGCACCGCCACTAACAACAATGCTCCAAACTTCTAAACGAACGCGATTATCATGCGAAATTACTTCATAACAAATTTCACTAGCCAAGTTGTTGTCCGCGGACGACATTAAATTTACTCCTTGACTAAACTTGCAACATTGCAATAATTGCTTAAAAGACGCAAAGAGTAACTTAGCGTTTCTGTACCAGCCCTTAGTCAGTGACTCTTGCTTTCGCTAGCGGCAATCATTTTTCAAAGTTGAATTCTAGGCAATATCACAATTTAATTTATATTAGCAGATTTGAATTTGATTTGGGATGTAGGGTCAATATGTACGTATGTTAGGGTCGTAACATTAGTATAAGCCATACCTAAAGCCCGCATAATACGTAATTGTCTTAAATTTCAGACAATATTTCTTGAATACAAAACAATTTATTTTGTGGGTACGGGTAGAGGTTGGCTTCGGGCTGGCCACTTTTGAAAGCGTATACTCAGGTCTTCGAAAAGTTTTAAGCGCCACGATTCCTAGATCTATTACCATTTCTCAGGGTAAAACCGGACGCCTGCCTTCGGCTCCGGCAAAAAATTGACCTTGGGCTGCAGTAAAAACGTTTTTATTGCGTTTTCAAGGGGCTGTCGGCTCCCATACCCCATGTAAGCAATTCATTGTTTGAGCAAAATTTTTTGACTTTGTCTTTGCAGCTTAAGTATGAGGACCGCTTAACGCGGGTGGGGCTTGGGGGCGGTAGCCCGACATCCTGCTTCTAGGGTCCCTTAATGTTGCGGGGGGTTCAGGGGGGCTGTCGCCAACCTGAGAACGTAATTTAAAAGGTTGTCTATTATAGATGGGCACCGGATATCAGGATATGAAAAATATCCGGATATGTATCGGAAATGAAACGTGTATCCGGATATTCGGATATCCGGATATCCAAAAAAATTTTTGGAATACTTTGCATAGTTTCACCACCAAAGTAGCTGGAGCTGACGAAAAATTCTGTATCCAAACCTCAGTCACAATATTAAACCAGACTCTTGCATAATTGTTCCATGATGATTCAAAATCTTTATTTCTTAACTAAAACATACCAATATTCAAAAACTTCAGATTAGCATAATATTTATAGGAAAATGATTTCGTATGGTGTGTCCTTTAAGCGAAAAATTTTCAGTTTACTATCTTTAAGGAAAAATTTGTAATAATAGAAACCTGTACGGCCATAAAAGTAACATGGGCCTGAGTTTATTTTCAAACAGCTAAGCCTTAAAAATGATAATACCACAAATAGTGAATTCCGACCAGTGGCGTTGCTAGCCAATTATTCAACGGAAAAACTCAATATATCATTTAAATTATAAAAGCAACGTAAAATAAAATTAAGGTTTAATAGTTGTTAAATTAATGCAAGGACGTACAATTTCACCCGACCCGTAAAAAGTGAAAGGTTACCAAAATTTTGTTTTCCCAGTCTCATTTGCGCGGATACTTTCCGAATTGCCTAAAATCCCAACTTCCCGCGTATATCCCATTTTCCAAAATCCCGAGCTAAAAAGGCGGCACCCAAAATCCCAATTTCCCGAATAATATAATATCCCAATTTCCCAAAATCTCGAGCGAAAACGCTGCGTCCAAAACAGAAATATATATCCCGGGTAATATCAAAATTTCCCAAAATCCCATTTTTCCAACATCCCAAGCGAATAACGCTGTGCACAAAATCGTAAGTTCTCGGGTAATAGCGAAATTCCCGGAAAAGCCAATTTCCCAGGTAACATCCCAATTTCCCAAAATCGCAATTTCCCGAGAAATATCCGAATTTCCAAAAAACACAAATTTCCCAATATCCCAAACGAAAAAGGCTGTAGCCAATTTCTCTGGTAAAATCAGAATTTCTCAAAATCCCAATTTCCCGGGTACTATCCCAATTTCCTAAAATCACTAATTCCCAAAATCATGAGCGCAAAACTCAGCGCCCAAGATTCCGATTTTCCCAAAATACCTATTTCCTAAAATTCCAATTTCGAGGGTAATATTCCAATTTCCCAAAATCACAATTTCCCGATATCCGTTGATTTTCTGAAGGTCGTCTTCACTACATCGGCCTTTGACCTTATACTTTTGCTGGGTCGGTCAGGACAGCCGGGACAGTTTTCGAGCTATCGGGAAAACGGGACGCCTTTCAGAGTAACATTGGTCAAATTTTTCATAGTTTTAAAATATTTATCTGTTTGGCGCGTTTCTTTTTAATTTTTGGAACAATTCTAAGAAAACAATTGCCAGGATTTTTGAAAAATATGAGAAGGTATAAAACGAACCAATTTAATCAACACATAACAAATATTTGCAACAATTTACAAATTAAAATAATTTTAACTATACCTAATTTCGGTTACCTCCGGCTGCAGCGAATTTTGTTGACCTCCGGTTCCGGTATTTTTCACATCCGGTTGCACACTGTCACTCAAACGATTAATAAATTGGCTACTTAAAATTACATATCTTAACGAAGTTTTATATCAACGCTATATTTCATTGCTTTTTTGGCCTATGTTAGGGGCGTTTAGGAATATGCTGACAGCCTACAGTAGTACGCACCAAAACCTAACATATTTTGTTACTTTCGCTAAAGCCCAGAGGTTTCTACAGCGTTAAAATTTCTGTTTCTAGAAATTTTCTCTGTTCCTTCTGTAAATCTTCATTGCAAAAAATTGGTGAGTCAAATTGACCTTCTCCGAAATACTCTCTGCGGAACTACGCAAAAGGAGCCAAATTCGACTCCGCGAGAATCAAACGTGCAACTCAGTGAGAGTCGAATTTGACTCTGGCGGAGTCGAATTTGACTCAATTTGTGTAGTTTCGTCCTATTTCGGAGTGATTCAATTTGACTTTTTATTTTTTGCAGTGTTCACGCTCCTCCATCTTCAGTCTTATTGAGCTGCAAGGTAGACAAAGTGTCAGCAAAACTCAATGGCTCGAAAAAAGCCCCGGCCACCCTATACGGATCGTTTTCCGGAAAGGCTATAACAGAGTCAGTTTAAACTTTAGACCAATTTTTTTGCTTAGGCTTTTAGGCTTAGGCTTATGAATAGGCTCATTCATACGCTTCGGCTTAGGCTTCGGAATATGCTTATACTACTGTTCTGACCCTGTTCTATACATGGGTCAATCTTTCTGTCCCTCTTCATCAAGCTTTTTTACCCACTCTACTATTAACAATTCCTGGTCGCCAGACAGGCTATTGTTGGTGGATAAAGCGTTGTTCTTTGAGCAACAAAAATGTCGACAACTTGAATTGTCATTCGCTATAATTTCTACCAACATTTCCTTCAAATCAAATTACTTAACGTTTAAAATATTCTTCTTGCGGTTCTGATCGGCTGAACAATATTCAGTTTCATGTATACAACAGGTACGTTGACATTAACTCGCCGTTTTATATTATTCGCTCAAAATGAGAATGCTTATGGTTTTATTTGTTTCACTGAAATAAAAATTTTAGCCTTAAACTAGAAATTAAAGTTTATGGGGTCTGAAAACTTGCGAACTGGTTCAGCTTCATGGCCAGTCGCTGGGCTCAACGGGTTCGACCGCCCGGCTCATGTAAAGATCAGGGATGGAACGTTTTTCTGTTGGACTGCAATAGAGTAAACGCTTAAGCTTAATAGACTAAGTTTTTTGCTTGGGTTAGGCTTACGCTTAGGCTTAGGAATATGTTCATTCTTACACTTATTTAAGTAGGCTTATTCTTACGCTTAGACTTAGGCTTGCGCTTAGGCTAAGGAATATGCTCATTCTTACACTTACTTAAGTAGGCTTATTCTTACGCTTAGACTTAGACTTAGGCTTAGGCTTAGGCATAGGCATAGGCTAATGAATGTGCTTATAATACTGTTACGCTCCTGTTCTTTATATCGGCCGAGTGTGCCATCAAAAATTTGGGTTCCTATAATAGATTTAACCCGACTTGTATATCAAGTCATATAAAATCCGACCTGTGTTACCTTTTGGCTGCGCAATAATGTATAAATTTAAGCCTGTAATTAACCCTATGCTTCAGCGTATGAGTATCCAAAGCCTAAGCCTTAAAGCCCAAGATATCTCAAATCTACTATTAATTTCTATCTTAAATACTCTTAAATGTGGGGTTTGGCCCAAAAATATGTTTTTTCCATCTTGTGTTTTTTAAAGATTTATTTGGTGAAACTAAAATTGCTTGACTGATTATTCGAAGCATTGCGATGTATTTTTTGATGTGACAAAAAAGCGTTAAGCATCGCTTAACAACGATTGGAAACAAGGAACAGTAACGGTTTGTAACAGTTTCAAACTGGCATTTGTAGCTGATTTTTTTAGCACCGCGATGTACCAACTAAACGAGGAAGAAATTGTGGTTATTTTTGAACCAGGGTCTTATCATTTTTATCTAATAATAATTATCGCAGAGACTATAAGGTGTCAGGGTGCGTCAGCCTGTGATTTTGCTTCTAATAAGAACTGATTTTGTTACAGGAAATTTGACTTTAAATTTATTTTCTTCTGCAAAAAGTCTTTAGTTCAGAATGGCAGACAGAATATCGATTTCGGTAGAGTTACGTCGTTGTGTACGGTTTTCGCGAGCGAGCGTTCACCGCGCTAGGAGAGCTAAATATTTTTTGCAGGAGGACCATACAAGTATTTTCAATGACCTACAAGCAAGGTTTGAAAAGTTTCTAGATGAGGGTTAAATTTTCTAGAGGGGGTGGGCTTCCCTTGTACCCCCTCCTTGACGAGTTTTCGTTAGGTTCGAGTTTAAGAAATTTTTTAACTGGGCTTCCCTTGTACCCCCTCCTTGACGAGTTTTCGTTAGGTTCGAGTTTAAGAATTTTTTTAACCCGTATTAATTATGGTGACAAAATATTCAGGTCAGAAACTGTTTATCAAAGTAAAATGAAGTTTAGGGGCAAATTTTAAACGCGTTTGTCAACCTTTGATCTATTTTCAACTAGAATCCCTTATAAAAGAACTTGAGTTAATTTTAATAACGTTGATCATCAACTGGTATTCTTTTTGTCATTTTGACATCGGTTCGCTATTTTTCTGGTTTATCACATTTTGTCAAGACAAGCGTGCCCAAAGACGACTGTTTCTTTGAATTAACCGCTCGTGCTTATGATAAGCACTTTTCGTCCTTAAAAACGTCAATATCGTCATTAGTAAAATTAACAAAATTACACTTTTAGACACGGTTCGGGTTTAGCTTTTAAGTTGTCAAAGTTGTGTCTGGCTTCTGGCACAATTTTTTTGATGTACCTAAGAGCCCATGTATACAACACGGCCAGAACAGTAGTACAAGCATACTGCTAAGCCTAAGTTTAAGCCTAAGACTAAGCCTAAACGTATGGATGAGCCTATTCCTAAGCCTAAGCCTAAGCCTAAGCAAAAAAAATTAGTCTAAAGCTTAAACTGACTCTATTATAGCCCCTCCGGAAAACGATTCGGCCCTGTTGTATACATCGGCCTACCTAAGGGTGACGAGTATACCTTTTGGTTATTTCAATGCCTCTTGAGGTCGTTTGGCGACCGGCAGCCTACACTATTGTTAGCAAACTGTAGTTTGATATCCAGAACCACTAACGATATCCCTAAGCCATGCAAACATTCTGTTAATATTTTCAAATGCGTACTATTATCAACAGTTGGCAGTAGGGACCATATTTTCTAATGTGTAGATATAGCACCTCTATGATCAGTTAGCGATGGGGTTTCAAACTGACGAACTTTAGCAATTGCACATCTTAAAATTGGTACAGAAGTAGGGCAAATCAAACGCGAACAATGTGCAGAATTTTGAACCTCCATATGCGCTGGGTTCAAAGTTACTGGAAATAACGCCAACTGGTAATTGATGCTACACACATTTGAGAATACAGACTATTCGTGTTAATTTTAGAATCACCAAATTGATTGTGTGATTGTGTTGTATTTTACACATTTAAAAGTATCTTTAATATTTAGTGCACTCCCGGTTGACCGTTGGCTAGTGTCTTGGCCTTTATAAGCCATCAGGATACACACAACACAAATGTTTGTTATTCAAGAAACACTGTCAAAAATTTCAGACAATTATGTCTCGAGTAGACAATTCGGACATATACGTCTTGCTTTCTAGAATTTTATTTCCAAAATTTTTTAAAAATATGGGCCTGAAAATTTTTAGACTTAAATGTTTAAAATTAAAGTTTAAAATTTAAACCTTTGCTTCTTAATCAATTAAGGATTCGCCCAGGATGCCGACTGCAAAACAGGGAGCTAAAGCTTGAACAAAAATCGTGGCTTTACATCCTAAGTTACGCCCAAGATGTAAACCTAAGTTTAACAGAGAGTGAGTTACCCGAAATATTTTATAATTTCAATTTTATTAATACACTCTTAAGAATAAACAGATCAATTATGCCTTAAAATGCTACAAATTAATTATTAAATATAAGATAACTACAGCTTGAAATGAAAAAATTTCCGTCTAATAAATTGGCGATAGGAGTTTCTTGAATATAAGAAATTTACCATTTACTTATTTCGAACACGAAACTACTGAGATTTTGCATGTCTGCAACTCCAAAAAAATTTTAAATTCAAAATTTAAGAAAATAAAAGATTCTTGAAATTTTAAGGCCATTTATGGTTTGTAGACAAATTCTGACCTGCTTAGTGTATAGTTTCGAATTCGACATTAGCGATTTATATTTATTTCAAAAAAATAAAAATAATTTTAATTTCCCTTCTTCAGTGCTTCGCAACTGCCAGTCTTGACCAGATCTGAAGTTCTTGAGATAACTTTTTAAGGATTAATAGAATTTGTTAAATTTGATTAGTAAATCGTTCTGTTTTGGCTGGTTAAAGAATACTTAAATTCGAGGCCTTACAATGGTTTAAACGATTACCATCAGCTGCTATTGATTTCAGGCCACATAAAGTTTTCGTTCATTCCACTGCAAAAACGAGTTTTATCCAATATATGCCATAACAGAATATTTTTCCAAATTTCTGTTGTGATATTTTACGCGTATTTGTTTGGAATACTAAAATTTCTCAATAAGGAAATTTCACTATATTTTGTAGTTAAAATTATTTCTCGAAAAAAATTTTTCCAAAAATACTCGAGTCAACGAATTCCGATTTTAAAACATTTTGCATATTTGAGCTGTTCACTCTGATCGTTGTACCTTAAAATTTGAACTGTTGAAAGATTTAATTTTGCAGGTCTAAAAGACTGGTTTGGAACCAAAAATGTTTTATGAGTTTGGGACAATTTGTACTCGACACAACTCCTAAGTCAAATAGTGTTAAGTTCCTTGGAGTTGATCTTAATTTGACAATAAATCGTGAATTAGCGGTTGAATAGTAAGTACGTTTCATTCGACTCAGCTCAACAAACTGCAGTCAAGTGGTGCAAAAATTGCTGGACTTTTTTGACAACTCAATCCAGAGGGAAGAAGTTAGGCCCTCAAAAAATTAAATTTTTCGAATCGTGAAACTTTGTGCTGGTTCGTAAGCAGCGGAGGTCATAAGAAATTCTAAGACACAGAAATTTTTAAACTCCAACCGTGTGAAACAAATGCCGACTCGGGAAACCGAAAAAGTCTCAAATAGAAATTTTTCCGTGTTCCTATACTAGCCACCTTTGACTTTTACATCCTATATTTTTGCTGCGATGATAAGTTAAACATTTCAGGGCCGCAAACCTTCAAGAGGGTAGCCTCCGGCCACTCAGACACTTCTTCCCCCTTGACGCTCATTCTTACGCTTAGGCTGAGACTTAGGGTTAGGAATATGCTTATACTACTGTTCCGGCCCTGTTCTATACTTTGGCCAACAGTACTGTAGTGACCCGATTAAGAGGAGGGAAATAGATTGAGTCCGACTCAATAGAAGTCCGCATCCCTATAAAAGTCCGTTAAGAGATAGAGTCTCTAAACCTTAATTAAAGTCGATAAATGTCAATTGTCCCTAATTGTAGTGTATAAATGACTCTAGGACCAAATAAAATTGAGTTCGAAACTTTAAGGCGGACTTAAGTTTTGAAAGTACATTCCTAAGTATAACCTTGCTTTTCGCTCTAAATAACAGTCCGCAACCAAAAAACAGGGGGTTCCCTTTTTAGAGGCCAAATAATTATCAGTCTACTCCTCTTATTCGGTTCACTACAGTATTTGGTAAACTTGTTTCTATTTTTTAAAATCTAGCCACCGTATTTTACGCTTTCTAGTGCGCATTACGCTGCATTGAACTGGTTGTTATACAACCGTATTTTACTCACAGTAAATTGTCTATATTTTTAGTTTGAGGTCACAAATTGTGTAAAAATGACTGCAATTATGCCTAAATGTTTTTGACAGATCGCATGTAGACGTTCTTGTCACAGTTTTTTCGGGCAATATATATATGTATATATCTATATCTATATCTATATATGGTAAAATGTCTTAAAATATCAAAATTTTCGTATCTTGAACTTGAAATATAAGATAATTTACATTTTTGTTATTCCTAATACCAGTAATAGCGAAAATTTATCATTTTGAACCAAAAAGTGTTTTCCAACGCAAACTATTTATTATAAGACGTTATAATTTCTGCAAAACATCGAGAATTTGTCATTCGAAACACTAATAATTACAGGGAAAAATGACACCCTAACCTAGCGTTTCAGCATGCGGACCCAGTTGTAATTCGACCGAAAATTAGCGTCTGTAAAATCTAAAAGTTTCAAATTATATCTGATTTCTGAGCTCTTCGGCGACTTATTATCTATGTTTTAAAATTAATATTTTTCTCAAACCAAACAGCTTGAAAAATATTGTTATTCTCAAATGTGTGTGAAGCACCTATCATCAGTTGGCTTTCATAGCAGGTACCTACCGAAACCTCGTTAACGCAAGATTCGTGGAACGAAAGATGGGGGCGGCCAAGTCGACGCTAAACTATTTTACACAAATTAATGTTATTAAAAAATTTTTACCATCTCTTCTCAACAGAATTACGATACTTTCAATTCGTGGGTGGGTTATGGTTTCGTCAGCTTTGCGGCAAGGCGCAGAACCTTTTTGATATTCTGTCGCTAAACTGGCTAAACTACGCGTATTTTAGGTAAAGGCTGAACCAATCCTCATATGCTCAAAATAATGGAAAAGGCGATTCCAAGCTCCTGTTTGGCAGCAAAATAATCCAATGGTGATCCTCGAATGTCTCCCGTCTGAGAATCAAAGTTTGAACTCTCGTTTAGAATTAGGTTTAGATAGACCATATATTGGCACTTAAAGTAAGTTTAATACAACTTGTAAGCAATTTTGACTGCATTTTTTTGGCTGTTTTTAGCTATTTTGATTTCCTTGTGACAAAGATAAAAAATGATTATTCAAATTTCGGCCCCAAGATCCTAAACTATGTTATCTTAATCTGTTATTGTTTACAAATTCAATATTAATGCGATTGCTGGTATAAAAAGTTCAAAATTGTGATTACGGTCCAGCTCGACTCAATTTCAATTTTGGGAAACTTCGAACACTAAAAGACAATGCTTCCACCAGCAATTCTAAACAGTTTCATCTGTAGTAAAGAAGCAATAGCCAATACGGCGCCGTTTTCCAGTTTCATAAACTCAAGTTTGTGTTTAGTTTGTCCTCAAAGTAGTCTGGTAAAGTTAATTTTAGGGTTGCAGGGTAAATTATATATGCTCGAGTTTGGAGAGTTAACTGTGACACTGTCTTTCGAACAACAAACCGTGGGACCAGAAAATATGATCGTTGAGGAAGTTTGAAAATTGGGCGATGTAACGAACAGGGGCGGACGTGTATTATAAGCATATTCCTAAGCCTAAGCCTAAGCCTAAGCCTAAACTATAAGCGCAAGAATGAGTATATTCCTACGTCTAAGCCTAAGCCTAAACCTAAGCGTACGAATGAGTATATTCCTACGTCTAAGCCTAAGCCTAAACCTAAGCGTACGAATGAGTATATTCCTACGTCTAAGCCTAAGCCTAAACCTAAGCGTAAGAATGAGCATATTCCTACGTCTAAGCCTAAGCCTAAACCTAAGCTAAAAATGAGCATATTCCTACGCCGAAGCCTAAGCCAACGCCTAAATCTAAGCGTAAAAATGAGCATATTCCAAAGCAGGAAGCATAAGCTAAGCAAAAAATGGTCTAAAATTTAAGCTTACTCTATTCTTGTCCTACAGAAAAACTCTCCGCCCCTGCTCTTCATAGGCCGCAAAATTCATGAATGGAGCAAAGACATCTTTAGTAGCCATCGAATTCCACGGACGCAGACAAGACTGGAGGATAAAGGAGGTCAAAATTTATGAACCAACAAAATCATAGCATCTTTAACAGCCATCAGAATAACGGTCTAAATCCTTATGGTCAAAATTTTTTAACATCATGGCACCTAAACACCGCAACTAAAAATCTTGCCTACGCGCCTGCAGAATTCTTGTACTGTTTTATGAGACGGGACACAGACGTGAACAGTGCTTCATATTGCCCTGGTTGCACATTTGAACGCAGGGCACTACAACTGACCGGTGACCTTATTGAATGCGACCCATGACCTACAGATCACAAACCAAGACTAGAAAAATAATCCATATACTCGCACATTGAAAACTATTTAAAGAAAACTGCACCAAGAAGACAGCATGGGGGTTTATACTGCACCCTCTGACCGATCCATGCAATTTGAAGTTATCCCCAAAGTTAAGAACCATGTCGGGGAATCGAACGTCGAACGTCTTGCACTCGAGTCAAGTATGCTACCACTACACCGTGTGGTCATTGCAACAATTTCATATTCCGTTATATGCGCACATGTATGGCAATCTATGCTGGCTATGCACTTTACTGTGCACATACACTGACAATGGGCAAAACACTACATCCTCAAGGGTCCCGTTGATCGGTGCCTACGCCCGTGATCCAAATCGACCCGCGTTAATGTTTGGTCCATGTTAAGGAGCGTCCGGGTTTCTGGTGGGTCTATAAAAGAGTAGGTTTAGATTGTAGATTACACTTTTTTGCTTAAGTTTAGGCTTAGGCTTAGGAATATATTTTTGAAACACTTAGGCTCAGGCTTAGGCTCAGGCTTAGCAATACGCTTAATCTACTGTTACATATCTTAAACTAACATTGGCCAGTTAAGCTATAATTTAAGTTTAAGTTTTTAGAGGGCAGACTAAAGACCAGCGAAGTTAGCCACGGCCAACCTTGAATTGGAACCGAGGCTATTGTACACTTCCTCACATTTAAGGTTAAGGCTTATAACCTAAGGTTATATCTTAGGCAAGGGCCCACTTTCTCAAATGTGTATAAGCAACTATTATCAGATTGCCGGTGTTGAACTCAACATTGGTACAAATGTAATATGTGAACAATGAGCTGAATTTTGTGTCTCAGCATTCACTGATTCGAAAGCTACACGACTTATCACCAACTGACAATAGATGCTGTCAAATGGCATACTAAAACTAACAGCGGGATATATCTTTTTCTAACTTTTTTAAGTATATAAGTGTACTAAATATTGAGTAAATCTTTGCTTAAATAATGTACTGTATTGACCCGAATAAGAGGGGGGAGGGTAATAAGAGGGAGGGTCCCCATTTTGAGTCCCGATCAATAGGAGTCCGTATCCCTAAAAGAGTCCGTAAGCAGATAGAGTCCTTAAACCAATTGTAGCGCATAAATGACTCCAGGTCCAAATAATTTGACTTCGAAACTTTAAAGCGTACTAAAGTTTTGAAAGTAAATTCCAACGTATAACCTTGCATTATCGCTCAAGCTATTGACACAACACAAACATTTAATTCAACGGATAGTTGCAGTACCGGATATATATCGGTAACGAAAGGTGGCGGAGCGTGGGTTAAAAATAAATAATAGTTCGTAACCGAATAACAAGGGGGGGCACCCTCTGGAGAGGCCAAATAAATATCAGTCCCCCCTCTTATTCGGGTCAATACAGTAAATAAGTAAAACTATTGTTGTCATTTTCTGATTAATTAAGTAAATGTAAAGCTAAGAATTTTGTGTTTGCTTAAAATTAAGTAGAACTTTGCCAAGGACGCTTAATTCGGCGACAGTTTTACTTAATTTTAAGTATATTTTTTAGAGAATAATACTACGCTGAAACATATTTGTCCAATAATTATCCCTTGATCAGATATATTGACAATGAATAAATAATGAAACTGACGTTAATAAATAGTAATTTGACTAATTCTCTTGCAAGTTTAGCATTTCTTATTGATATAAGCTTGATTCTTGAAGGTGTATGCACTCAACGCTCAACACGAGCAATTGGTAAGTTTAAGAATTCTTTTTAACTAATTTTATTACCACTCGTATGAGGCGATCCGGAGCAAAACCTAGAAGCTCATTGATAATCCTCATTCAAAAAACCTTAGTCAGATTTGAAGTCAACTCTACTTTCTATGCACAAGCCGGCCAATAAAAAGAACAGGGGCAGAACAGTATTATAAGCATATTCCTAAGCCGAAGTTTAAGCCTAGGCCTAAGCCTAAGAATACGCATATTCGTAAACCTAAGCCTAAGTCTAAGACTAAGCCTAAGCGTAAGTGTTTAAATGAGCATATTACTAAGTCTAAGCCTAAGCCAAGCAAAAAAAAATAGTCTAAAGCTTAATCTTACTCTTTTCTAGTCCCACAGAATGACTTTCCTCTCCTGATCTTTATATGAGCCATTGTTTCTTCTAACTTATATATTATATTTTGATGTCCAATATAATATGTCTCGAACTCCAACAAACATAAAGGTTGAGTTGAATCTAAGCCTCAGTTCAGTTTTAAGTTGAAACCTACGTTTAAACCTAAGTTAACACCAAACCAGTAAAACCTGTACGTCACTGGTTATATAATGTTTTGAAAACCAAAATACGAAATAAGCAACTCAAAATTGACATTTCAGTTTAGGGAAAATTATTAGACAGCGGTGCAGGAAACTCGCCTTAAAAACGTAAGAGCCATAAATGATGATTTTATCGCATTAAATGTTTTAAATTCCAACACGAAACTTTAATTTTAATGGAGGTTTTTAGGAATGTGTTTAAGGATATGTCAGCGTGACACATCTAAATTGGTTTCAGGGGTGCCGGCTGCCACCCTACAGACCCATGTTCCCACATGATTTGGTTTAGGCAATTAACCTAAAGTATTAAACGTTTTTCTAATCAATTAACAACTTTGTACCATGAGCATTTACCTTTACTTATGCATTGAATGTCATGCGGTCACCTGCAAAATGTGCTCTCAACATTTGTATAAACTTAAGCTGATTTTAAATTTTGCCAAAACATCCCCAGCGGTTCCGTAGCCAAGAATGGGGGTGAAACCAAAAGAGGCTCAGCAAATCCTAGAAAAAATTTTGGCCGCCTCAAGGAGATCTTCACCTGCTTGTAAGTCAACGAAAACCCTTGTATGCCCTTATAGAAAACTGTTAGCACCACCCAAGCAATTATAAGCTGGTAACGGGCTTGATTCTTAGAAATAGCATGTTTGCACTGCCAAAAATGGTGAGTCAAATTGACTCGCTCCGAAATAGACTTTTCCGGACTACACAAAACTGAGTCAAATTCGACTCCGACCGAGTCAAATTCGACTCGCTGTACGACTCGGGCGAGTCGAATTTGACTGCGACGGAGTCGAATTTGACTCAGTTTTTGTAGTCCGGAAAAGCTGAGAAACGGGTAACCCGCTTTCGGACCTGGCTAACGCTTGCTATTTTAGGATATTTACGATGTCGATGCGGATTTTACGGATTAACTGGCCACAATGACATTGCGCGAGCTTTTTTGGATAACATGCGGTGCTACAACGGTGAATGCTATCATGGAGTATGCCGCAATCAGACGTTCGTTGTAAGCCAAAATCGTATTTTCAAAAGAAATTGCAGCCCCATATGATCAGTTAGCATTAGGTTTTCAAACAGACAAACTCCTGCAATTTCGGGTGTCAAAATTTGAACTGAGGTAGGACAGCTCGAGCTCAAATACCATAAATGTGCCAATTTTCTAAGCTCATCATTTGCTGATTTGAATGTTGCCAGCTACACGACCGATCACCAACCTGTGGCAGGTGCTACACATAGTTGAGGCACGTGGTTTCAATATTTTTCACCGGTCTTTCGAACTGGAGTTTAAGCCCATATTCTCAAATGTCCGTAGCATCTATTGAAAGTTTCATGACAGCTTTTGTATCATTCCAACCAACAAATTGTGAACTTCAAATTTAAGTATATTTTTCTCATTTGATTAAACCTTTATCACATGAATATATTCTACTTCCCCTGAGACCTACTTTTATGCTAGGATTCGAACTCCAGTGACTGGAGTGGGAGGCGTATACCATCACCACTCAGCTATAGGAGCTTGACGCTCGAGCCCGAGGGGGCTCTCACGTCTTGTGGTGATTTAGTACTATGTATATCTGTTGCAATTGTTAAACACTGTGCGATATATATTATTTAATGTATATACACTGCGCTGAGTTGCCTATGGGCAACTCAATGTGAGAAGATGTTAACCCTGGATATGCCAATATCCGGTGTCCATCGTTAGTTATGACGCATAAACAGGCCGTCCGACATTTGTTAATTGGTGCATTATTGATTTTGTATTTTAGGCGGACAAGAAACGAACCATTTATATGTTCAGTTGCAGCAGCAGCCGAAGACGACCTAAAGTCACGGTAGATCAGCCGGCGGTGGATGTACCCCACGCAGACCGATGCTTTCCCCTCAACGAGTTGTTGGTCCGTCCGACCCTTGAAGCTGTCCTTGGTAAGCTAACTAACCATAAGCGTAGGTGTCATTTTTCTCCGAAGAGTTAATAATCAATTGCTCAAAAACAACGAATAGTTTAACGCTTTAGCAAACGACGAAAACGAAATACTTTTCAGATCACACTTATTATAGCGCGTATGCCCAGTGCACTGACAAAAAATGGTGAGTGAAATTGACTCCCTCCCAAATAGGCTTTACGGGACTACACAAACTGAGTCGTATTCGACTCCGCCAGAGTCAAATTCGACTCATTGACTGGCACGTTTGACTGTGGCGGAGTCGAATTGGATTCAGTTTGTGTAGTTCCGAAAAGCCCATTTTGGAAAGAGTCAACGTGACTCGTCATTTTTTGCAGTGCACCAGCTATCTACATGATATGAGATCCCCTCGCGCTCAACCTGGGCCGAATCAGACACAAAGGGGCTCCCACTCTAACCGGTAGAAGCAAAAACTGCTGAAGTTTTAAAATGCGTCTGTCTTATTACTCGCTTTGTTTGCGAGTTTGAGGGTCCCCTTCCTGGAGTTAGGGCGGAACCTCCACCCGTGTCTGCTCCGGCACCGCGCTCAACCATCAAGCTCTTGTATCTAGACGGTTATGGTGAACGCCTACTGCCCATCTTAAGGCGCATGTTCAATACATTCTAGTTGAAATTGCTCAAATTCATACTGAAAAGAGTTGAAAATTTGTAAAATGAAATATTTAATTTTGTTCCAAATATCACCCCTGAGTCGATTGCCGTAAGGTTAACAAGACAATTTAAGTCGCATACCCTGTTCGTCGATCAGACGACAGCTTGGATGCGGTTGAAAGTTTCGTTGTGAGCTAAAAAATATTACCCATGTTCTAAGGGTAGGCCCGATCCGAGATGAGTTACGAGTCCACAAGTATTTGTGTGCACACAGCTTTTATTGAATATTCTGCCAACGCTAAAAATTTTTGTTTTTCCAAATATATTGTGCTTTGTCGTACATTATTCAACGATTCATAGTTCTATTAATTACGCAACAAAACAGTAATTTGTGGAGTAAACACGCAGACTTGCAACTGTTGCGGTTCCAGACGCTTCCGGGTGGGACTAGGAAATGTTTCGTGTTTCGAAATTTGACCGTCGTACAGAGCGCTTTTAGCAAAGGTTTCTATATTTTAAGATGGACTATTTTCGCCGAACGTACCAAATATTTTCAATTCGTGTTTATAACCTCGCCGTCTATTTTTCACATATTTGGCTAGAAAACACATTGTCAGCTTCAGGTAAACTATTTGCATCTCACAATTTTCAGAACAACAGCAGTTTTTTCAGGCCCATACGAAGGTAAATGGTACAAAACTGGCAGCATGTGTCTGTGTTCATCATCGGATAACTGCAATTCCCAGGGTGAAATTGCCGTATACCCTGATATCGACAGACTCTACGCCGCTCCGGTAGCCGGCTCCGATCCTCGCGATTCGCGAACATACCCGTACCCAAGATATCATCCGATTTCGAACAATTCACAAAGTCTTCCACCAACGCGTAGCGAAACGCCAAACCGATTTCAAAAATCGAAAACTTCAACTATAATTCAGTCTAACTTTGAGCCTATCAGCCAAGATTCTAATCAAGCAACGCAGCTTGAAATCGTAATGGTCACTAATCAGCCCCCCGTGTATAACAGCACAAGCTCTAAATTTGATTTAGAGCAAAATTTACGGCAAAACGTAAATAATTTTGCCAGGATACCTCAACGAGAAATGACGTCTTCAGAAGAATACCAACTACTCGGACATTTGACAAAAACCGGAGCCGGAAATTACCGCCCGCCTCTGGACAGGATGCGACAAGACAACGACGCGAAACAAACGTGTCCTAATTGTGGCGGAAGTACTGGTGTATCTTGGGATGTCATTGGTGCAATAATGGTTTTGCTGTTAGCAAATTCGCACTTCGACAAATTAAAATTTTAATTTGTGAATTAAAATTGAAAATTTACAAACGCAGTTCGAGGTGGCGTAATGTTGTGAAAAGCTCAAGAAAATACGAAGGGTTTCCAGAAGTAGTTGGCTTGAGGGTTTTAAATTAAACTACAACGCTAAATCTGACTGCTGAGACGATCTTACTAGAGAACGTTTTTAACTGTTGATACACTGTAAATTCCAGTGAGTTGATTTCAACTCAGACTGAGTTAAATCACTCAGTCTGAGTTAGGACTATCAGAACTCATAAATCTGAGTTGATATAACTCATTCTGATTTAAATAATCAACTTTCCCAGAATCAAATCAACTCAGAATCAACGAAACTCAGAGTGAGTTAAAGTTTGCTGTTATTAACTCAGAAGTAATTAACTTTCTGTCTGAGTTGATTAATTCACTCATTGGAATTTACAGTGTATGAATGTGAAATGTACTTCTAAAATAACCGAATAGTTTTCTTCCAACGTTTCAATTATGTTGGGGGGGGGTGGAGCGAGAAATGTGCCTATTTTTATCCTACAAACTTTTAAAATTTAAATTGTAAAAAGTTGAGACCTGCCATTACTTTAGGGTCGAGGACCGTTGTACACTGAGAGCGGAAAGTAACCGGGAAACTACTCACTGTGTCCGAACGTTTCATTCACCCACCCTGGCAATCATGGGTCTGTTTATACCCGTAATATATTATTAATTGAGCCCATGTTACTTTTAGGGCCGTCCCGGTTTCTGGTCGGTCTCTAAAAGAGTAGGCTTACATTCTAGACGACATTTTTTTGCTTAGACTTAGGCTAAGGCTTAGAAATACGCTTTTGCAACGCTTAGGTACAGGATTAGGCTTAGGAATACGCTTAATCGACTGTTGCGGCCCTTAAAGTAACATTGTATCAGATGTTTGGCCAATGTTACTTTGACGGGCGTAACAGTAGTATAAGTATTTATTCCTAAGCCTAAGCGTAAGAATATGCTTACGCCTAGGCGTAGGCCTAAGGAAAAAATAGTCTAAAGCTTGAGCTTATTCTATTATAGTCGCACGAAAAAATGGTTCATCTCTTAAAGTAATGTCCACCGGATTAAGGCGTAAGCTTTAGCTAAGGCGTACTTACACCAAGTTTTATTTTAGGGTTTAGACTAAAATTCAGCTTCGCCCAGGCTAATACCTAACTATAAGGGTTAGGGTTCGGCTTAGGATTAGGCTTAGGCTTTACGGAATTTTTGGTTACGACACGTTTCTATATAGGCGAAACCTTAAAGCGAGATATATCTCTTTGAGGGGCCTAAAACTACAACGACCCGTTGCATATAATGCAGAATATCGTGAAAGGTCAATATTTGTGTATACTTTTCATTTGATTTTATTGATTTTTAACAAATAATTTATATATTTTGTTACACGTGTTCAAATTCGATTGCGTCAAACACTGATACACTGCGGTTTTGTGCTAAATATATTGCCACACCAAAGTCAAACTCGCGTTTGCCAAGGACGTCGCATCCAGTTACGCGGTTGTCCTAAACCGCGAGTTTAGACACGGTTCTATTTTGGGCCCATGTAAACATCAGGGGCGGAACGTTTTTCTGTCGGACTATAAAACAGTAAGTTTAAGCTTTAGACTATTTTTTTTTGCTTGGCTTAGACTTATAGCCTTAAGAATATGTTCATTCTTACGCTTAGGTTTAGGCTTAGGCTTAGGCTTAGGAATATACTCATTCTTACGCTTAGGTTTAGGCTTAGGCTTAGGAATATACTCATTCTTACGCTTAGGTTTAGGCTTAGGCTTAGATTTAGGAATGTACTCATTCTTACGCTTAGGTTTAGGCTTATGCTTTTTTTCCCTAGGCTTAGGCTTAGGCTTAGGCTTAGGACTATACTCATTCTTACGCTTAGGTTTAGGCTTAGGCTTAGGCTTAGGAATATACTCATTCTTACGCTTAGGTTTAGGCTTAGGCTTAAGCTTAGGAATATACTCATTCTTACGCTTAGGTTTAGGCTTAGGCTTTGGAATATACTCATTCTTACCCTTAGGTTTAGGCTTAGGCTTAGGCTTAGGAATATACTCATTCTTACGCTTAGGTTTAGGCTTAGGCTTTGGAATATACTCATTCTTACCCTTAGGTTTAGGCTTAGGCTTAGGAATATACTCATTCTTACGCTTAGGTTTAGGCTTAGGCTTAAGCTTAGGAATATACTCATTCTTACGATTAGGTTTAGGCTTAGGCTTAGGCATAGGAATATGCTTATAGTACAGGTCCGCCCCTGTTCTGTACATTGGCCCTATTTTGAACCGATACAAACGTAATCGGTCGATTTCTGCGTGCGACGAAATCATGTTTAACTTCTAGAAGGGACTATTTTGGTTCTATTAACGCTGGTTTTATTGTTTTGGCCATTTTTGTCAAACTTTCAACCAGGTTCCAATGATTTATCCCTCGTTGTACACGATTCATCTACGACGCATTCTGAGTAGAAGCATTTATGGGCCAATGTTACTTTTCGGGCCGTAACAGTAGATTAAGCGTATTCACAAGCCTAAAGCCTAAGCGTTGCAAAAGCGTATTCCTAAGCCTAAGCCTAAGCGTTGCAAAAGCGTATTCGTAAGCCTGAGTCTAAGCCTAAACAAAAAATGTAGCCTAGAATGTAAAGCCTACTTGTTTACCGACCCACCAGGCACCGGGACGGCTCTAAAAGTAACGTGGACCCATTTTTGAATGGCTGAATTTTTTGATATAAGCTTAACCAAATTAGTGGTTCTATTGTTTATTTTGGCCGCCTCTGAGTTGCATGTAACCAGCCTATTTGGTCTTCGCTGAGGCAATTTGAACCGTCAAACCTCGGGTTTTTGATCCAAACATGCGTATTTTTTGATGATCTGTACGTTAATCCTTTGGGTACTCCTTGGGCTGGAGTGTTTTTCAATATTAAAATTATCTCGAGGTTCGTAGATGCGGCTAAATCCATCTGACCCGTATTTAAACAGATTTGTTTGAATTGTTGGTCCATGTAAAATTTAGGGGCGGAACGTTTTTCTGTTGGACTACAATAGAGTAAGCTTAAACTGTAGGCTAATGTTTTTTGGCTTGGCTTAGACTTAGGCTTAGGCTTAGGAATATGCTCATGTTTACGCTTAGGTTTAGGTTTAGGCTTATGCTTACAAATATACTTATAATACTGTTTCGCCCCTGTTGTTTACATTGGCCGAATTTTTTAACATTTTGTATTTATTTTTATTAAACATATATATTTCTGTTTATACTGTATCTGAAACGTTTTTAAGCTACCGCCGGTATTATAGATACCCTGACCGAGAATCGAAATGCTTCTTTTATAGAATACAACCATTCAAAGACTTTGAAATTAAACCGTTTAAATTATATAAATTTCATTATTCAACGACGCAACTTTTGCTGGCTTTGTGCAATTATGATCAAATAATCTCCAAAGGAAAAAATCTAATTTTAATTTTCTCAAATCATTGGTTTGTTTCGAATATGGCCGTATTCAAATTCAAATTTTCGCAACGGATGTTTGGCTATACTTTCATTTTAATGTCTTACGGCGGCGTCCGACGTCGGTCGGCATTGCGCGGCATCGTACATAAATTGCCGGACTACGGGGTCAGACGGGGCTACAAACAGCTTTTAAAAATGTTGTGGTTCCGGTTGGTGCCGCGTGGGGCCGCACGAAAAAGCCTACAGAGAACATTGTTAACCGACAGCTAAATATGCCTGGTCTATCATAATGTCAGTCCCACGTTACGCTTTTTTCGTAAAGCACATAAAGTGTCCGAAAGGCTTCCGTACTCTATAGTGTCCGCGGAAACCTCACACGGCGCGGACATTTTATATGTACAAGACGAACCAGCTGTAACGTGGGACTGACATATTTGGTTTGACCAAATGCGTGTTCGTTAAGGTAAAGTCTTAGTATTTGATAGTTTTCGATATACGTTACATTCCACACTTTGGCCCATGTAAAGATCAGGGGCGGAACGTTTTTCTGTTGGACTAGAATAGAGCAAGCTTAAACTTTAGACTTTTTTGCTTAGCTTAGGCTTAGGCTTAGGCTAAGGCTTAGGCGCAGGAATATGCTCATTATTACGCTTAGGCTTAGGTTTAGGAATATGCGTATAATACTGTTCCGCCTCTGTTCTTTACATTGGACCACACTTTTTAAATTTGATTAAAAATGCTAATATATAATTTTATGAGCCACGTTCATTAGCCTATTTTTAACCGCGGCCAAACAAAAGAAACTTTTCTCCCAACAGTGAGGTTTTCGTAAAAACTATTTCACAATAATATTATTTCGAGTTCGGGTCAATGTAAATAACAGGGGCGAAACAGTATTATAAGCATATTCCTAAGCCTAAACATAAACGTTAACATAAGTATAAGAATGAGCATATTCTTACACTTAAACCTAAGCCAAGCAAAAAAATTAGTCTAAAGATTTAGCTAATACTCTATTGCAGTCCCACAGAAAAACTCTTCGCCCCTGATCTTTGCAAGGACCTGAGTTTGATACCAGGAACGTGCATACAATGAGGGCATACTGTAACAAAATCTGCCAAAAATTCTAAAACAAGTAAAAAATAGTCTTATATTCTGTCTTTACTGTTTAAACATAACAAAATGTTTTCGCTCGCAACACTCATCAGCGGACTATAGCCTTAGTTAAACCCGTTTGGAAAAAACATCCTGGCTACGCGGAACCGTGTTTGATACCGAGAAAACTTTAATCAGTTTAGTCGTAGTTTGGATGATATCACAGCGGTCGCCAGCCATGTGGACACCAATTCGTGTCAGGTTAAGGTTTAACGTAGAAAAAAGGTTTGGTTCACTCTATTGGGCCAGCGCTTTATTAAATTTTCTCGTTTCATCATATTAATGTTCACCTAAAGTTTGACGACATTAATTAGGTTTTGTATATTTTGAAAGATTGGGATGTTTCCTAAACAAAATGGACCATGTTTACTTTTAGGGCCGTCCCGGTTTCTGGTGGGTCTGTAAAATAGTAGGCTTACATTCTTGGCTACATTTTTTGGATTAGACTTAGGCTTAGGCTTAGGCTTAGGCTTAGGCTTAGGAAATTGGATTTGCTAGAAAAAATTGTGTTAAGTTGAAATAAAGCTTGGAACGTTAATTTTCACTGTTTCTAATTGATTAATTATTTCACATGAAATTGAATAGACTGAAAATTTTAAGTTCTAACAAACCCTAACTTAGACTGAGCGATTCAATTGATTGCGAGAATTTACAATGAAAGTTTCAATAAATTTGCACATTCTGACGTTGTCGCTGCGGAATTAACGGCTAAAATGGTCAAATTCTGTACGTATTTCAGACATTATTCAATATTTTGCTAAAATATTTGAAAACATTTGACTCAAAGACGCCAAAATTAAAGTAAAAATATAAAAGTTAAAATTCGACTTAAATCATGTTTCTGAACCCCAGCAATCGCCAACTTGCTATATACTCCACAATAGCGTTGATGTATTGGCAATCAAGTATTGCTACGCAATGCAAACCTGCTAAATCTGCCGACAAACTAAGCCGTGTTGCACTGCAACCGGTGAGATTTGTCACTGCACAACAGGACGAATACGTCCAAAACGTTACGTACTTGTTGAATAATTTACTTAAAGGCTACGATAAAGCGATCCGCCCCAATAGTCCATGTAAGTGTAGTAAAAGCTACACTGCAAAAAAATGGTGAGTCAAATCGACTATCACTGAAATAGGCTCTACGGGTCTACGCAGACGGAGCCAAACTCGAGTTAGCGAGAGTCAAACATGCGACTCAATGAGACGAATTTGACTCTGGCAGAGTCAAATTTGACTCCGTTTGTGTAGTCCCACAGAGCCTGTTTCGGAGTGAGTCAATTTGACTCACCATTTTTTGCAGTGTACTGTTTTTAGCGATTGAGCATCAATAACACCCCTCGTAAGTAGATTTTCGAAATCAAAACTTATTGGGATTTACTGTTAAACTTTCCAAAGACGTATACAATAGATTGATAGAGTCCATATATTTCCTTGAAACTTCTGAAAATGGTCGAAAACGCTGTAATATAACCTGCATATGTCGATCAAAATTTTCACCCTCGCGACACTCGCTCACAAACAAGTGTTTACAAGTAGCTATCTCCTATTGAAATGAACTGTAATCCTATCAAACCTGTGTTTTGAACTTAAAGTAGCAACTGTCACCAGATGACAGGGTCTACACACATGATAAAGATAACGGAAACGCGAACGGATAACGGATATTGACGTATATCTAAAATATTAATGCATAATTTGTTTTTCTACCAGTTCAATTGAGGCATACTACCAAATCATCACAGGTTTAATAAAAATTATAATCAAAGACTTATAACGGATGTCCCTAAATTTACGATTTTGGATGAATTTCGTATTTTTTATTTTAAATGGAACAAATGCAACATATCTGAGCGATTAAAAATTCAAAAACTTTAAATTGAAACGAAATATCAGTGGGAACAGTAACGGAATTTCCGACATTTCTATAACGGAAACAGACACAGATTTTTACCGGAAACGGTATCGAATATCCGGTTTATGTGTTCCTGATTGATGATATCCATTATGTATGATTATATATAGTTATATACACCTCGGTTAACAAACTCAATCACAGAATGCGTGCACAATTTTGACAAATGTGTTTTAATTCGCTAATTTGAAATTTTACAAGTTATTTCTTGAACCGAAGATGGGTGTTAAGCAAGGTTTAAAACATATTTCTATCTCTTGCCTGTATATATTTTAGTTGCGGTTCGCGAACCAACAATAGTTTATATCGATATCAATATCCGCAGTATGGGACCAATTTCTGAAGTTGCAATGGTAAACATTACTGTTTTTCATCAGTCAAATGCTTTAGACTAAATTTTTTTGCGTGGGCTTAGGCTTTAGTAATTTGCTTATACTACTGTTACGGTCCTGTTCTTTACATTGGCCACACTATAACTTATAGTGTTGATGTTACTTCAGAATGAGTTGAATCGCTGAGTCTGAATCAGAACATTCAGAACTCAGATTTCTAAGTTGATCTAATGGATTCTGCATTAATTAAATAAAATCACCCGGAATTAAATCACAAATCACATCAGAGTGAGCTAATGTTTACTGTAATTAACGCAGAAATAATCAGAAATGACTGATTCGTTCTCTAGCAGCTCATTTAACCCTTTCACGTACAAAGTACACTGCAAGCAACATCGATGTACATGCCGCTTGAAAAATAAACAGAATTGAATTGGATCTTTTTGAGTTAGGGATATATTCATATAGGGACCATGGAAAGCTGCATCCACCAATCCGAATTCGCCTTAATACCGTAAGAACGCTGTGATTGAACGACGCTTTAAACGATTTGTTGATTTTGTCTTAACCAATCGCTTGTTTCGAAGCCAGCCCAGGCCAACAATTTAAAGGATACGGTACAACTCTGTAACGCGTTATAAGCATATTGGCCCAAAAAATAAATTTAGGCACAAAATTAGTCAAAATATGGCTGTGAATTATATCAAAAATGACATTATAGGCTTTTTCAATGGATTGCTATTTTCGACAAACTTGGCAAGACGACAGATTAAAGTTTTCCAGTTCAACAAGGGTAAGAGCATAGTTTTCGTTGAAGTCGTTGAAATTTAAATCTATAGTCACTAATTTTGTTCCAATGATAGAAGGGTAAAATCAAATTTTAAGCATATTTAAAGTTTGTTTGAAATATGATAAAATCAACAGACGACGAGGCGTAGCTTGCGATACATCTTAGGCTTAGGCTTAGGCTTAGGCTTAAGCTTAAGCTTAAGCTTAGGCTTAGTCTTAGGCTTAGGCTTGGGCTTAAGCTTAAGCTTAGGCTTAGTCTTAGGCTTAGGCTTTCGCTTAAGGTTAAGCTTAAGCTTAGGCTTAGTCTTAGGCTTAGGCTTATGCTTATCTTAAATTAAAAAATTTATATTCCAACTGAATATGCGTATAATATCAAGACAAGAGCTGTATTCTCTAATCTTATGAAGGATGGTATCGTCATCTGTGTGTGGCACCTATTGCCAGCTGGTAATAGTTCATCAAACAAGCGTCCCATGCTACTTTAAGGGGCGTTCAGAATTCTGGTGGATTAAGAAAACAGTATGTTTAGATTCTTGATTACATTGTTTGCATGAGCTTAGGCTTAGGTTTAGGCTAAGGAACACACTTTTGCAACGCTTAGGCTTAGGAATGTGCTTAATGTACTGTTACGCCCCTAAAAGTAACATTACCAAACAAGCGAACTATGACGACTACAGAACTAAACTTCGGCAGAGTTAAGGTGAGTTTAATTCAACAAAACTACCGTATTTTGGAAGTTGTTATTCTTTAGTTCAAAAGTTTACACAACCTATAGTTGCTACATAATACAGTTGGGACCTGGGACTTTATTAATGGAAAACAAGGGAGTCGAATTTTGACTCAGTTTGTGTAGTCCGAAAAAGCCTATTTCAGGGAGAGTCAATTTGACTTACCATTTTGTGCAATGAATATTTTCAAATGAGTTTTTAAGGAAACGCTATCGTTGGGAGTCGCGATGTTGGACAAAATTTGGAAACCTGACACGTATTTTTGGAACGGTCAAGACTCGTATTTACATCTGCTGACTACGCCAAATAAGTTTGTCCGTCTCAGTAAAGACGGCTCTGTCCACTTTTCCTCAAGGTTGGTCCATGAGCTATTTGACGCATGAATTTACACAGATCGAGCTGAAATCTATTTTCAAGCTTTGGTTTCGAGTTAAACTCGATGCGATATGCGAAAAAGGATAAAAGACCGTTCTATAAGAATATTGCAAGAATTGGCATCAAATAGAACTGTATACAATGTATCAAGAATGATACTAGCAAAGTGTTATAAGCATGGCTAATTTGTGGTTTAGTTTAATTTTCACCGCCGTGTGAAATATCAAGATCGGCAATCGACGCTTGCTTGAATGATAGTGTTCCATAATTTCACATGACGGTGAAAATTAAAATAAACTACACATAATTTTACACACAAAAAAGTATTTCTGAATTTATTCAGAAAAGTGTTTTCTGTGGCAAATCTGAAAAGTTTTGCTGCTATTTAGGACAATTTTTCTGAAAATAACTGGAAAACGTTTATTTTCAGACTTTATTTCAAAACGTTTTTCGAAAACATTTCTATTAAAACAGAAATACTTTTCAAGTGCACCTTGCTAATCATATTTCTCAAATGTAAGAAATTTTTTCTTAAATATCAGAAATATTATTTTGAGTGTAGGCTGACAATCCGAGCGAAATGTCCGATGTCAATTCATAAATTTCCACTGGACCAACAAAGATGCCCCCTGCGAATTGGAAGCTGTACGTCGTGTGGTGTTAGATTTTTATACAAGGGTTTCAAATTAGCGGCTCGGTAGCTGAATAAAGTCACATCCAAAGGATTCGTCAAAATCTATATATTGAAGTTACAGTTCCCGATATGCGTCTTTAGAACCAGTTTCTAGCATACTTTGCTTACAATAGTTTCATAGCATATAGACGACACTGTTCTACTTAGAAAATATGCACACAGATTTTAATGCATATGTGCGAAACGTTTTTCTGTGGGACTGCAATAGACTAAGCTTAAGCTTTAGAATAATTGTTTGCTTGGTTTATGCTTAGGCTTAGTCTTATGTTTAAACTCATTCTTACGCTTAGGCTCAGGCTTTAAGCATAGGATTAGTAATAGGAATAAACCCATTCTAGCGCCTAGGTTTATGAATAAGCTTATAATACTGTTCCGCCCCTGTTCTTTACATAGGCCGTTCAAAATTGGACGACAAGCATTGTTTAATATCGAACTAAAAATGAAACTAATTCAACGGATTCACAGACTTTTACACCGCTTTTGTTAATTTATATTTGTTTAATACAAAACAACATTTGGCCAACATCGCATTCATTGCTCTCTAATCTCGTTCTAATTTGACGGTTCCTAAATACTTGTCGCAGCTGGTTGTCTAGTAAACTTTGCTATTCGAGATTGAGAAACTTGGATTTGTATTTTAGTTGCGTATCGAACGTCAGAAATTGTGTACAAATGGAAAAACGGTGATAATTCTTCGGTGACAGTGGACGAAGGAATGAAACTGAGTCAATTTTCACTGGTCAATATTATGAGCGCAGACGCCCCTCAACAAACTGAGCAGGGTAAATCATTAAAGAAAAAGAAGCATTAGCTTTTCTTTCTATCCCAGGCCCTTAAGGGTAAATGACATGATAACATGTGGCGCTGTAAGAGCGGCGGAACAGTAGTATAAGCATATTTCTAAGCCTAAGCCTAAGTCTAAGCTTAAGCCTAAACCTAAGCCTAAGCCTAAGAGTAATAATGAGCATATTCGTAAGCCTAAGCCTAAGCCTAAGCCTAAGCCTAAGAGTAATAATGAGCATATTCGTAAGCCTAAGCCTAAGCGTAAGCCTAAGCCTAAGAGTAATAATGAGCATATTCGTAAGCCTAAGCCTAAGCCTAAGCCTAAGCCTAAGAGTAATAATGAGCATATTCGTAAGCCTAAGCCTAAGCCTAAGCCTAAGCCTAAGAGTAATAATGAGCATATTCGTAAGCCTAAGCCTAAGCCTAAGCCTAAGCCTAAGAGTAATAATGAGCATATTCGTAAGCCTAAGCCTAAGCCTAAGCCTAAGCCTAAGAGTAATAATGAGCATATTAGTAAGCCTAAGCCTAAGCCTAAGCCTAAGCCTAAGCCTAAGAGTAATAATGAGCATATTAGTAAGCCTAAGCCTAAGCCTAAGCCTAAGCCTAAGAGTAATAATGAGCATATTCGTAAGCCTAAGCCTAAGCCTAAGCCTAAGCCTAAGCCTAAGAGTAATAATGCGCATATTCCTAAGCCTAAGTAATGCGCATATTCCTAAGCCTATGCCTAAGCCTAAGCCTAAGCCTAAGAGTAATAATGAGCATATTCGTAAGCCTAAGCCTAAGCCTAAGCCTAAGCCTAAGAGTAATAATGAGCATATTCGTAAGCCTAAGCCTAAGCCTAAGCCTAAGCCTAAGAGTAATAATGAACATATTCGTAAGCCTAAGCCTAAGCCTAAGCCTAAGCCTAAGAGTAATAATGAGCATATTCGTAAGCCTAAGCCTAAGCCTAAGCCTAAGCCTAAGCCTAAGAGTAATAATGCGCATATTCCTAAGCCTAAGTAATGCGCATATTCCTAAGCCTATGCCTAAGCCTAAGCCTAAGCCTAAGAGTAATAATGAGCATATTCCTAAGCCTAAGCCTAAGCCTAAGCCTAAGCCTAAGAGTAATAATGAGCATATTCCTAAGCCTAAGCCTAAGCCTAAGCCTAAGCCTAAGCCTAAGAGTAATAATGCGCATATTCCTAAGCCTAAGTAATGCGCATATTCCTAAGCCTATGCCTAAGCCTAAGCCTAAGCCTTAGCCTTAGCGTAATAATGAGCATATTCTTAGCCTTATCCTAAGAGTAATAATGAGCATATTCCTAAACCTAAGCCTAAGCCTAAGCCTAAGCCTAAGCAAAACATTAGTCTAACGCGTAAACTGACTCTATTATAGCCTCTGCGGACAACGATCCGGCCCTGTTCTAAACATGGGCCAGAACAGGGTCGGTACAGTATTAGAAGCATATTCCTAAGTCTAAGCCAACCCATGTCAAATTCAGGGGCAGACAGTTATTCTGTGGTACTAGAATAGAGTAAGCAAACTACTCATAAGCTTTAGATTTATTTTTTGCTTGGCTTAGGTTTAAGCTTAGGCTTATGCTTAGGAATATGCTTATAATACTGTTTCCGCACTGTTCTTTACATTGGCCGCCTAAGCCTAAGCCCAGCCAAGCTAAAAAATAGTCTAAAGCTTAAGTTTACTCTATTCTAGTCCCACAGAAAAACTCTCCGCTCCTGATCTTTTTACATGTGTTTTTTCTCACATGAAAATTTTCTATTTACGATTCAAAGCTCGAGATTCCGTCGTTGAAACCATTTTCACCACTCAACTATAACACTTGACGCTCGACCCTGAGTTTGCTCGCAGTTCTTCTTAAGAGTTCCTGTATCCTAAGCTGTCGTTCGGGGCCTATCGCAAATGAGTTAGGATTGGTTGGTTATATTTCGGCGAAAATACAAAGCCTAAACCTAATTGTATTTTTAGTTGTCATTAAATCTTAGTAAATTGAAACCTTTGACCCAAAAATGACGATGACTGACTTAACCAGTTTGGTTGCCAATACAAGCTGGTTTGCTAAACAGTAGGCACGACCGGATCAGCCACCTCCATAACCCCCCATCCCACCCCAACCAGAAGCTTTCCCCAAACCTGATTTTAACCAAAAAATAACCGTTAATATTGATCAGAATTTAAAAATAATTTTGATCATCCCAAAGAGTCCCCATCCTGGAATTGTAAGCGGGGGGGGCCAACGGCCAGACCTTGCCTGCTTTGGCGCTGACAGTAGTGATGATCGATAGCAAAATTTATTCTCTCATCATTGCTAAAATATCGTATTTCTCAAAGTTGTATTCCAGTGGCGACCTTAAAATAAAATTTTGAAAACTGATGGTGTTCTGGAATTGATTTTTCATTTTCCACGCCAAGTGTACACATTTTATTGTGGAGGATGTATTATGTTTTCTCCTAATTTTACAGGAACATTTTCGGTATTGGAAGTTAATTTTGTTTTCGTCCGCCACGCTGGGTATTTTTTGATCAATTTCTATGGTCCTTGCACTCTCATCGTTGTGATGTCTTGGGTGTCGTTTTGGATCAACCGAGAAGCGACTGCTGATCGCATTTCATTAGGTAAACAACTGTCGAATTGTGCGCTGCCCAGTGGTGGATTTAGAAATTTCTGATGGAGACCCGTCTGATATATTGAAAACCATCTCGAACGAGGTGTTCATCCCGATCGTGTGACTAAACCTGGATTCGTCGTTGGAACCACCAGTGACGCTCCGGCACTCTCTTAATCGGCCCATGTTACTTTAAAGAGCGGCCAGGTTTCTGATGAGTCTATAAAAGAGTAGATTTAGATTCTAGATTACATTTTTTTGCTTACGCTTAGGCATAGGCTTAGGCTTAGGAACACAGTTTTGCAACGCTTAGGCTTAGGCTTTAGGAACACGCTTAATCTACTGTTACGCCCCTTAAAGTCACATTGGCCTCTTAATCTATGGTTAGAGTTTTAGTTCACAGCAGTACAACTTCAAACAAAGTCGTTTCACACGCAAGTCATGCGAGATAAAAATTAATATCTCAAGAAATATTAGTTCAATTATTGTAAAATTTGGTTGCGTCAGGGTTATATTTTGACTGCTATCGGTTCCGTATTTTTGAAAAGAACCGGTGTATTGATGCTTGCCATAATTTATGGCTATCTGTCAGTGGTGTTTACCAAAATATCGCCAATGAGCAGAATAGGTTCTGAACAAATTCGTAGACTGTGGCTGTTTTGGTTTTAGTACGCTATCACCGACACGTTTAGGCTTAGGTTCAGGTGTAGCATAACGCTTAGTTTTAAGAAAACGCTCTAGCTGATACCGGCCAATGTAAAGAACAGGGGCGGAACAGTTCTATAAGCGTGTTCTTAAGCCTAAGCCTAAGGCTAAGCCTAAGCGTATCAATGAGCATATTCCTAAGCCTAAGCCTAACGCTAAGCCTAAACATATCAATGAGCATATTCCTAAGCCTAAGCCTAAGCCAAGCAGAAAAATTAGTCTAAAGCTTAAACTTACTCTATTGCAGTCCCACAGAAAAACGTTCCGCTCCTGATGTTAACTTGGGCCTGATACCTAAACCTAATCGTTTAGCGTTAGCCTAACACGTAAGCGTAAACGTTAACTGAGGCGAGCACACGGATGAATCGACGTTTTGCTAGGCTTAGGCTCAGCCCTTTCCAGGTATACTCAGAAAAATAATTAGCTTTCTAGCTGTTGAGGATACCTGTCATTTGTACTTTCAGGCGTCACAAGTATTTTAACGATGACATTTTTGTTTTTGGACAGCCGTTCAGATTTGCCTCGTGTCAATTATCCAACTGCCCTTGACATTTATTTGATACTTTGTTTCTTGTTTGTTATGGGAACTATTATAGGTAATAATTGCACTGTAGAGACACGACTTGGAGTCTGATTTTAACTTATGTCGAAACTTTTAATTCGATTTTGTCGCATATCGCAAGATTTCAGTAATAAACACTTTGTCGACAAAATAAGAAATGTGTCCGTAAGCAGTGTTCATTTTTAGGGCGTTAATTGCAAAGTTATATATCGGTTCTGTTGGCCTATGTATAGAACAGGGCCGGACCAGTAGTATAAGCACATTCCTTAGCCTAAGCCTAAGCCTAAGTCTACGCCTAAGCAAAAAATTAGTCTAACGCGTAAACTCAATCTGTTATAGCCCCTCCGGAAAACGATCCGGCCATGTTCTATACATGGGCCGGTTCGTTTTGCATACATTTGTTGTTATTTTAAATGTAAAAGATATCGGTTCGTTGGCCTATGTATAGAACAGGGCCGGAACAGTAGTATAAGCACATTCCTAAGTCTAAGCCTAAGCTTACCGGTGTTCGTCGTTTCGGCTTCAATTAAGCTTTGAATTTTTGTAGAATTTTCGCTTGTTCACGCGTTCACCAAATACGGCACAGGCGATCCGGAGTTGGCGTTTTTGGAAGACGAACGCATCGCGCAACAACGATCGGTTCTTGATCGATGGAAAACCATTTGTGGAAGTACGGCTGAAATCAACGAAGTCAATAAACCATGTCCAGATTTACACAAGACACCACGACTTAAGGGAACCCATAAATTTGTACCTGAAAAGCTTCGGAAACCTGCGCTTAATGGACCGCGCTATCGAGGCATCCGGCCGATGTTCATGAGTAACGGAGCGAATGAGGTGAGTTCGAATAATATGGGAGTACCGGGGTTTTCCAGTTTGAGTATCAATCAATAAGAGTCTGTATGGCTAATTAGAGCCTGTTAATGGACACAGTCCATAACTCCTAATTTGAGTCCTATAAAATGATAGAAAAGAAAAAGGCTGACCTGGATTGCTTAAATATGTTAGAGTCACTCAGACAAACCGCAGTTAATTATTAAATCCAGAAAAAAGATTAACGGACAGCATAATACAAGAGCATGCAACTCTTGAGGTTCCGCATGGTACAAAATGTATATACCCGGGACACGTTGCGTTTTTGACCGACCACGTTATTTAGAGGGGGGTCGCTTTCAAACGCAGTACCCCTAAATTAAAGTAAGCGGAACATTTTTGATGTCGGATACATACAATGCCATGCTTCGCACAGGTTGTACATCCTCTAAATAAGGGGGTTCAATCAAAAACGCCACGCGTGCAGGGTACGTTTTGTTACGTGCGGAACCCCAAGAGTTGTATATTATTGTATCACTCACTCTTGGTATAACTAATATTATAACAAAAAATTTAAGTAACGTCACCAATGGCGGATCCATGGGGGGCCACCCCGGCCGTGGGCCCCCCCAACAGCAACTCGACAAAAATTATATAGCAATTTTATGACAATAATTCGAAGTTTTTTACCTGTGAAATTTTGGCCACCCCATTTTGACATCCTGGATCCGCCACTGCACGTCACTTAAGTATTTTATCAATTTTTGCTTCATGAGTCATCTCCGATCCCGAGTCTTGGATTTTCAAACCGAAACAACGTTAACACAATTTCATCGCCTGAAAAATTTCCGCTCTCACGACCGCTAAGCGTTGAACCAGTCAGCACGCCTGAGCCCTGGAGTTCTAACACAAGGGACAGTACCCCGAGATGGTGCGTCAGCGATAAATATCTCCGCTTGGGTAAGTTTATATGGTAAATCAACATCAGATGACAGAAATTTTATAAAAAACGTCAAATTTGCTAAATTATGCATTTTCCACAATTGCTTGCGTACGACGCTATGTTTCAATTTTTACGTTTGCATCGACACGGGAATGATTTGACTCGAAAGGTGCCAAATACGGGCGAATCAGATAACCCAAAAACCGAGGGACTATAAAAGTTTTGGTTTTGGACCGATTTCGGAAAGAATTGCGATTTTTGGCAATCACCAGCAGCGTACAGAAAGGCTGAGTAGAATGCAAAGAAATATCTCGAGAGAAGTGAACGAGATGCCAGCGCTTTTTTTTGCACAAAATGTTTCAAATTTCAACACGAAGTTTTAGTTTTGGTACGATATTTAGAGGTGTAATTACTGACAGTTTTTTTATGAAATAATATTTCTTTAATGTTTCACAAATAAAATATCTCAAATTATCTGAAATTAAGTTTCTTGTTCATTGTTTGTTTTTTTTCTAAATTTTAGGGTCTCACCGGTCACCAGGTTCGCGGTCAGAGTGTGAGTCTGACCGTAGAAAACCAGTTTCACGGTGGCGCAGTTGGTACGACAACTTTGCACGACGGGGCTGGAAACGAAAATCAGAATTCGACCGCTCTTATCGCATTAACAGGTTAGAAAGATCTGCCAATGTAAAGAACAAGGGCGGAATAGTAGAACAAGCATATTCCTAAGCCTAAGCCTAAGCCTAAGCCTCAGTGTAATAATGAGCATATTCCTATGCCGACGCCTAAGCCAAGCAAAAAATTCGTCTAAACTTTAAGCTTACTCTTTTCTTGTCCCACAGAAAAACGTTCCGTCCCTGATCTTTACATGGGCCGAAAGATCTCAAATTTAAAGAAAACATTTTTCAATTATTAAAAGTCTATTTTTAATTTCAACTAAAAAAATTTCGACTAAAAATTGGTTTTACTACTTTGTAATGTTTTGAAATATCTCAAACGTTTTCAACCAGCGATTGCACAAACCAGATTTCGGCCTAACTTTTGAGGTGTGCCCGTTTTGCACAGGAATTGCAATATATTAGGCTTAGGCTTTAGACTAATATTTTGCTTAGACTTTTACATATAACCATTAACCAGGAACCGTTGCGTTGTGATTTTGACGCGAAATACTTATAATTCCTGTAACTTTTTTACAAACGTTACCATTTTAACGTCAGTTTAGCAAAATTTATTTTTGTTAATAATTCGATTCATATCAGTCGGGCCATGTTTAGGGCAGAGACAAAGTGAACTCGAACACTCCGCGCTTCCAGCGAACGGTTATGGTCAAATCGGTCGATCTTTTACTTTATCGGTCTACCAACTAATGCCTAAACCTAAACATAAACCCTAAGCCTAACCGTAAGCCAAAATATAATCCTGAGCCTATGCCTAAGCCTATGCCTCGTAGTCTCAAAGTCCTTCCGTGTCTCTGGTATATAGTTGTGAGGCCGCTATAATTAACAAGGACCGTGTGAATTATTTTACAATTTTTTGCTAATACAAATGGTTTGGCCCATGTTACTTTTAGGGCCGTCCCGGTTTGTGGTTGGTCTGTAAAAGAGTAGGCTAATACATTGTAGACTACATTTTTTGCTTAGGTTTAAGCTTAGACTTAATAGGCTAAGGCTTATGTTTCGGCTTAGGAATACGCTCTTGTAACGCTTAGGCTTAGGCTTAGGAAAACGTTGCATCTACTGTTACGGCGCTAAAAGTAACATTGGCCAATCTGTGAATAAGAATACAATATTTTCATGAGATCTTTTAAATGGTTGACATTCGCTTATTTTTGGATCATTGTTACTCTGAGAGGCGTTCTGTTACAGCTGCATGACAACAATAGAGTTGATTGCAGTATTTAGACTAATATTTAGGACATGAATTTTGCCTAATGGATAAACTCTAGACTAATGTTACGACCCTAAAAGTATTTATAGGCTGATTTTTGTGTATAATTTATTTTCCAGTGTTTCGCAACTCGACCGTTTGTCTCGAATTGTATTTCCGTGTGTATTTGCCGCTGTCAGTGCATTGTATTGGCGAATATTACTCCAACCGGATACTATTTGAAGCCGTGAAGTAGCAAAGACCGGCCTCATGGTTGAGAGTAGGGCCGGAGCAGCCAGCCCTGTACCACAATTTGGGGGAGGGCACCCCTAAAGGGTCCCCCGCCCTAACCGGTTGAACCAAATACCGCTTAAGTTGCAAAATGCGCCTGGCTTCTCGTTCGCTTAGTTCGCGAGTTCTGGGGGCCCTCATCCTGGAATTTGGAGGGTCAGGCCATCGTTGTCTGCTCCGGCGATGGTTGAGAGGCAAACCGTTTTTCCACAGGATTGCAATAGAATAAGCTTAACCCCTTCTCACATTGAGTTGCCTGTAGGCAACAAAGCGCAGTGTATACACATTAAATAGTATATACCGCACCGTGTTTAACAATTACAACATGTATACATAGTACTAAATCACCACAAGACGTGAGAGCCCCCTCGGGCTTGAGCGTCAAGCTCCTATAGCTGAGTGGTGATGGTATACGCCTCCCACTCCAGTCACCGGAGTTCGAATCCTAGCATAAAAGTAGGTCTCAGGGGAAATAGAAAATATTCATATGAGAAAGGGTTAACATTTCGAGTACTTTTTTGGTTCGGCTTAGTCTTAGTCATATAAGCTTATCCGTACGCTGCGGCTTACGCTTTGGTTTAGGCTTTATTCTTCGGAATATGCTTATGCTACTGCTACGCACTTCACCTATTCATAAGCTCAATGACCTGACAGGTTCACAAACGTTTGGTTTTAACCATTCCTTTCATCAAACGCCACAACCCAGGGTACAATCATAGGTGCAAAATACAGAAGGGACGCTGATCCAAAGCCCAGCAGGATCTGCCAGAGCCGTATAAGTATAAAGCAATTGGCAAGGCGATGAAAAATTCTAAGTCTAAGAATATTCCACTGACGCTCTGTCGATGGTTCAAGCTTAAAATTAGGAAAACGCTTATTCTTTATACTTTGGCAAACCTTTGCCAAAGAGCTAATCCCACTTATATAGAAAAGTAAGATAGCAAATACCTTGCTATTGTTGGAATGTTTTAACCATATGTTTTTTAGATTTCAACTGTAAGGATCCAAAAATGAAAAAATTTTCGAGGCGGCAGACCCACCCCGTTTTCTAAATCATCAACACCACTTTCAGTTCGCTTTTATACGCTTTCCTTGAAACCTAAGCTTAACCCGTTCTTACATTGAGTTGCCTATAGACAACTCAGCGCAGTGTCTATACGTTAAATAATATATATCGCACCGTGTTTAACAATTGCAACACGTATACACAGTACTAAATCACCACAAGACGTGAGAGCCCCCTCGGGCTCGAGCGTCAAGCTCCTATAGCTCAGTGGTGATGGTATACGCCTCCCATTCCAGTCACCGGAGTTCGAATCCTAGCATAAAAGTAGGTCTCAGGGGAAATAGAAAATATTCATGTGAGAAAGGGTTAAGCATGAGCCTGTGAGAAGAAATGAACAAGCGATGGGTCTTGTCTTTTATAAGCCTTTTTTGCCTCAACAATGAATAATCTACATATTTCAGAAGAGTATCCAAATGGATGCATTCTGTGTGCTAACGAATGTGCCCAGCGCGCGTTGCATTTATCGCGTTTTTGAACACCCCCTCCTTTATTATGTGGTAAAAGATAATATTGACCTGGGGTGGGAGATTTTGTTGACCGATTCTCTTTATTAATTGTAATCAAATCGTAAAATTTCAAACGGATCCATTGGGTGGATGGACAGGGTGAGCGGTGGTGGGATGCACGATGAGTGGCATCCATGTACCGCATCCTGGAAACGTACTTATATTTAGTGTGGCTAATACTCAACACAAAATAATTGAAAATAGCACCGTTTATAATAGCATTTATTAAATTTCACACGGATTAAAGTTCAGCCTGCTGAATTTTCAAAGGAGAAAATTCGGCCGGGGGGGGGGGTTCAGCCCGTGACACCCCGGACGTCATTAAAAGTATAGCGTCACCCTTTAGTGATACTGAAACGCATATTGATAAATGCAACAATTATAGTTTATTTTATTATAAACTGGGCCAATCTTACTTTAAGGGGCGTAACAGTAGATTAAGCGTATTCTTAAGCCTAAGCCTAAGCCTAACCGTTGCAACTATGTGTTCCTGTGCCTAAGCCTAAACCTAAACGTTGCAAAAGCGTATTCCTAAGCCTAAGCCTAAGCTTTGCAAAAATGTGTTCCTAAGCCTAAGCCTAAGTCTAAGCCAAAAGAATGTAATCTAGAATCTAAACTTACTCTTTTATAGACCCGCCAGTAACCTGGACGCCCTTTAAAGTAACATGGGCCATAAACTAAATGTTGTTTTACTGAGGACACACTTCGTCAGTAATAGAATTCAACTCGTCATAGGCAAAATAATCTTTGCCTGTTGTGTACAAATAGTCATATAAACCATTGCAGTCTGCAGTACAGTTTGTAGTACCAAACAATCCTGTGTTGAAAACGGTGTTCACGTATAGTTTCGCCATTTTGCATTCGGTCTGAACAAAAGAAACCTGACAAAATTATGCAAATGATATATTTTCATACCACGAATCCTCCTATTTACTCAATCTACAATGCTTGAATCTATTTTGTTAAATGGTTTAGGTTCAGATTTCGGTTTTATGGTTTTATTTGACCTGACCAACCTGATGTCAAATAGCCAGAATATTAATTTTGGTATCAATGAATCTGGTTTAAAAAGTGTTCATCCAGGTAAACATTAGCGGCGGAATGTTTCTCTGCGGTACTGCGATAGAGTAAGATATTATTTTTGCTTAGGCTTAGGGTTAGGCTTAGGCTCAGGTATAAGTTCATTCTTACTATTAGGCTTAGGCATAGAATTATGCTTTATACGGCTGTTACGGCCCTGTTCTATGCACTAGCGGATTCAGTATGGAGCCAACAGCGGATCCAGAGGGGCAGCGCGGCGGGGCCGTACGCCCCTCATCAGAAATTTTTTAGTGTTAAAATAGTAAGGACTCTACCATACAGTTTTTTACAATTTTTACCGCAACATTTTTTGTGATAAAAGGGTAAGGTCCTTTACCTTACAATTTTTGGCCCTCAGAAAACTTTTTGGTGATAAAATGATAAGGTTTCTACCTTACAATTTTTGCGTTTCGTAGCAATTTGCTAGCACGCCCCCTCCGTCAGAAATTTTTGGATCCGTCTCTGTATAGAGCCTGTATTATGCGATGCAATGCCGCAATTCAGTGAGTTGTAACACGGCACTGGACGCTGCCAAATGGCAACTCTTGCCAGTGGAATATGTTGACAAACAAATATTAGTATTAAACATATATTATAGCACTAACCAATCCTTCAATTGCACATTGGCTCATCAAATTGAAAATAACTTGCATTGGTTCAGTGCCCAAAATTTTGTCAACACAACTTCGTAAGTCCCCGCTTTTTGGTTTGGTCGCTTTGCGAATGCTTTTCCTTCAAATATCAAAATTGAAATATTGTAAAGAAGATACGAACAAAAATGCATATACGACAATTCGTCGCCCGACAGCAATCTAAATCTTTAGCCTAATGGCCTGAGCATAATTTCGAGCATAATTCTAATCCCCTAAGGCCCTATTCACACGTGCAAATTTTTGCAGCAAAGTTTTACACGTACAACAGTCATGTGCAAGTTTGGTCACAAAGCAGCTTTGAGCAGCAGCAAATTATTCACTGAGTTCATGCTATTGAATTTATATATAATTGGAACCGTTGAATGCAGTTACAAGTCGCTTGAATTTGTTGCACCTGCAATTTGATTGGTCAGTCGGAATGTTCCTTACTAATCAATTGGTTAATTGCTCAAATTAGAGAAAATTACGTTCGAACAGAAATATTTTACTACACTTACGGTTTCAATCCTTCACTTTTGTACGTTTGCTTATTCTGTTTGTAAACGTTAAGCATATGCTTGCGGATCCATTTTGTAAGGCCTTTGTTATGCTTAGTGTACAGTTTACCATCGAGGGTCACTCTATAATAACAATGGCCCATGTTGCTTTAAAGGGCGTCCAGGTTTCTGGTGGGTCTATGAAAGAGTAGGTTTAGATTCTAGATTACATTTTCTTGCTTAGACTTAGGCTTAGGCTTACGGTTAGGAACTCATTCTTGCTACGCTTAGCCTTATGCTTATGCTTAGGAATTCGCTTAATCTACAGCTACGCCACTTAAAGTAACATTAGCCATAACAGTGTAATTAATAATTTTAGCGGCGCTGTGAAATAAATTCGAAAATTTTATTTCAAACTAAAATTTAAACTCAAGGCATCTGTGTGAGTGTGAAAGACCAAATTTTAACATTACGCCTTGTAAGTGTAACAATGGCGGTATACTTTTTGATAATTTTAACGCCGATCGGAGTCGAGCCATATTTTATTCCTGCAATATTTTACATTCCCTTTCGAGTGCCATTATCCCGTATTTGCGACATTCGGTCTTATCGTCCTCGTACAAAAGAAAAATTGTTCTTAGTTAAAAGTCTGTGGTACAAACAGTTGGAATTGCAATGAAAAATAAATAACAGTCCGCAAGCGAACAGCGAGTGTGGTTCTTTCTAAAAAGACGAAATATCAGTGACCCCTTCTTATTCGGTTCACTACAGTAAGTGATTTACAAATACGCAGTGGCTTTTGCAAATGTTCACTTAATAAAATGAAAGTTTTTCAAATAACAACCAGTAGCAGAATTAGCAAATTTCAAAATGCGTATTTTACTGTTGATCTAAAACGTGAAAATTGTGCTACAATTTCAATAGCCATAAATAGTTCGTTCGAACATACCAGACTTGTTTATTATAACAGCTGAAGATGGATGCTATACACATTTGAGAATATAAATATGAATGCAGATCAATTCTTTAAAAACATTTATTAAAATAACGTTTGTTTAAAAATGGGCCAATCTAAAGAACAGAGGCGGAACAGTATTATTGCGTATTCCTAAGCCTAAGCCTAAACCTAAGCCTAAACTTAAGCATAAGAGTGGGCATATTTCTAAGCCTAAAGATTAAGCCTAAGCCTAAGCCAAGTAAACAAATTAGTTTAAAGCTTAAGCTTACTCTTTTCTTGTCCCACAGAAAAAACATTCCGCCCCTGATCTTTACATGAGCCAAAAAGTGCAACACGCTTGTCGCGTTTCAAAAAGCGTTAAATTGATTAGAAAATGACGTTTTAACTAACTCCAAAACCGTTTTGCAACGCCTGCGATTCATTTACGAGTTTCTCTTTGTACAAAAACGCGCTTACGAAAAGTGTTTAAAATAGTGTTTTATTTTTGACAAAATACAATTTTGAACGCCACGAAAGGAACTTACGTTGAATTTTTTCCAGTTGTTCCTCCAAACGCTTCTTGAAATGCTTTTGATCCAGTGATTGCAGCCAAAACGACCACTGACGCCCAAATAGTAACTAAAATTGTGAAATATATTAATTTCATTGCTTAGTAATCGTCTGAAATGTATAATAGAGTCAGTTTAAGCTTTAGACTAATTTTTTGCTTAGTCTTAGGCTTAGGCTATTAAGGCTTCGGTTTAGGAATATGCTTATGGGCCGCAGAAATTATCTGCGCGGCAGAACCGGTATGGAATACTTTCCCGCCGCCTTATTTTATCTGTCAAGTGTTTTTCTTCGCTATCAACTTTCGTTTTTCGAGATATCTCATCAATCCGACAACTCATGGCGCAACCAGTAAGTTAGACAACAAGTCGATTCGATATTTTCTCGCCCGGCTTAGGCTTAGTTGTGGCTATTGTAGTGACCCGAATAAGACGGAGGAGGACTGATATTTATTTGGCCTCTCAAAAGGTTCTCTCCTGTTTTTCAGCCCTCCCTCTGCCACCCTTTGTTACTGCTATATATCCGGTATTGCAACTATCCGTTGAATTAAACGTTTTTTGCCTTGCATCAAAAGCTTGCGCGATAATGCACTGGACCCCCCCCCCCCGCTTGTTTCCCCAATCTTATTCGGGTCACTACAGTAGCTAAGCTTTGTGCAATAGTTCACACAAATACATCACCGTAACAGATTCGATGCTGACGATTTCGTCCTGAAAAACATAAATATTTTCAAAACTGAAGAGTGTATAATTGACCAGTTGCGCCTACTGATTTGCTTAATTAATAGACCTAATATTCGGACGATGAACCCAAAATTTCATTTCGACAAGTAATAACGTCGTGTAATTTTGCAAGCAAGCGTAGCGACCGAGGAAATTTTTTGACTTCTGCAGGTTATTTTTACAGCCAGTAACAGTGTTTTTTCGAGTCATTTCAGAAATCATGGGGAGTGGATTGCCCATATTTCTACTAAAATTACGCCCATTAACATGGCATTTGCTGGTGGTTATGGGGTCAAGATATTCTTACCTCCTATTCGCTTCAATTGAATGTTCACAGATGATGGAATAAAACACAATATAAAGAAATTACACAAATTTTACTGTTATAATTAATAATAACTTTAATTCGATGCATTGAAAACAACATCAAAACATAAGTGTTCTTACATCATAGCTCAGGCTCGCAATCAGGCTAAGGTTTAGGAAAACTTTTGCGTTTTAGGTAAGCATTTTTTCAAACCTAAACCTAAGCCATTCTGGCTACTTGGCGGCATACACCGCCCTCTACGTCGACCAAACAGAATTAATAAATTTTTACGAATCGCACAAATTTGATATTTTACATAAATGTGGGACGACACCAATTTTCTGTGACAAAAAATTTTCGATGCGCGTGCACCCCCCTGATGATCCACACCTACACGTCAATCACTAGTTATAGGTTTTCAAACAAGCCAACTGCGGTCTCTGGCCATTTGTAGTCTGTCATAAAGCTATGCTTAAGTTTAATTCCAGCAATTATCGCTAAATTTCTATTAAACTATGACAAGGTATGCTAGCATTTTGCACCGAGCGAAACATTTTCGCCTCGCACAGCACGAAATTGCAACACTATATATATACTGCAAAAAATGGTGAGTCACTCAAATTCGACTCCAGGAGCATCAAATTCGACTCACTGAGTCGCGCGTTTGACTCTGGCAGAGTCGAATTTGATTGAGTTTGTGTATTCCTGTAGAGCCTATTTCGATGAGAGTCAATTTGACTCACCATTTTTTGCAGTGTATGAGCATCGCTACGGCGTGCATGTAGAATTCTTGGAGACACTGAAAACAAATTTACAGATTACTACTGAATATGCAACACGAGAAGTTATTTAAAATGCGCTCTCAAAATGTTTTAACACTTGGGGTAAATTTTGCGTTAACCCTACACTAACGCGCGTCACAAAGCGCTCTGTGACACGCGCTAGGGTAGGGTTAACAGAAAAAAAAGTGTTGGGCTACGGTTAACGTGAGACAAATTTAAAATTTACCACGCGTTAACACCTACTTTATGACACTTTTTGTGGCAAAGATAAATTTTTTTATTGTGAACGGCGCATAAATTGGTTTTTACAATTAATATTCGCAATCACCCAAATATTCCACATATGAACTGACATAATACAAATTATAGTCGTCATTTTCGCAATCAATTTCACAATTTTCACCAACAGTATTCGATTTGAAAAACAATTCAATAAATGATCTTGCAAACAGGCAGTCACCCTTAAAAAAATAAATTTTATTAAAATGCAACTGACTAATTTTTAACTTTTAAGTGCGTAAAGCTCAATTCACACGTACAAGTTTTTGCTACGAGAACTTGCAGCTGCAAATTGCACGCAGAACTTGCATTTTTTTTCAATCAGCCAACCAATGAGAAAACGGCCGCAATAAATTCAGTGAACTTCAACGGTTGTTCACACATGTAAACTAAATTCCTAGCTATGATTTTTAATGAATTATTTGCTGCTGTCACTTTTTCGAACGGGATTTTGGACGTAACTTGCAAATGCAATTTACAGCTCCAACTACTGGCAGCAAAAACTTGCACGTGTGAATAGGAGTTTAACGGTATACCAAGCATATTTCTATGTAATATATATTTAGTAGCGAAAATATATTGTTTAAAAAGCCATGCATATAGAATTTAGTTGTCGAAATGTTTATATTTGAATAAATTAAATGACGAAAATTGGTGTGTCTACAATCTTTTTTGCAAATTTTTGCTTTTGCGCTATCAAAATTGTCGTTTGCTTTGTCGCTTGTTTTACTACTTAAACTGCTGATCGCACCCGTTAAGTTTGGTATCTGCCATTCTATCTGCAATTAACAATAAAAGTGCAAGCTTATTATTCGTTTAACTTGGCCCTAAAAAGAGTACTGTATTGACCCGAATAAGAGGGGGGACTGATATTTATTTGGCCTATCCAGAGGGCACGCCCCTTGTTATTCGGTTACGGACTGTTATTTATTTTTAACCCACGCTCCGTCACCCTTCGTTACTGATAAATCCGGTACTGCAACTATCCGTTGAATTAAACGTTTATCTGTGTTGTGTCAATAGTTGAGCGATAGTGCAAGGTTATACGTATGAATGTACTTTCAAAACTAAAGTACGCTTTAAAGTTTCGAAGTCAAAATATTTGGTCCTGGAGTCGTTTGCCCTACGATTAGGGATAATTGACATTTATGGACTCTAATTAAGGTTTAAGGGCTCTATCCGCTTACGGACTCTTATTAGGGATACGGACTCCTATTGATCGGGACTCAAAATGGGGACCCCCTCTTATTACCACCCCCTCTTATTCGGGTCAATACAGTAGCACGGATCTTATTTATTATTGCTGCAATTGTTTGATTTGAAATGACTTTTTTTGCAATTTTACCGTAAGCCCGGAAAATATTTGCTTGCCTCAGGCGAATCAGCTACATTGCAGAAAAATTCATTTTTACGCTTAGGCTTAGGCTTAGGCTTAAGCTTAGGTATATGCTTGCACTACTGATTCCGGCCCTCTTCTATACATTGACCAAAACTTTTATATTTCAATGTACATTTCTCGTTTTCGCTATCTTGAACGCTATCGGTTTGTGTTTATATTTCTTTACGATCCGTTTACACTCTGAATTTCATAGCTCATAAATCTTTGGGCCCATGTTACTTTAAGGGGCGTCCAGGTTTCTGATGAGTCTATAAAAGAGTAGGTTTAGTTTCTAGATTACATTTTTTTGCTTAGATTCAGGCTTAGGGTTATTAGCCTCCTACCCGAGACAGGTGAGTTGGCTGCGAGGTTGAATTTAATTTTAGAAACCTTTTTAAAAATTTAAGCGTCTAGTTTGAATTTATATCTTTACCTTCGCAGCAATTGTGCACTGGCTGAGTACATTGAATAGCGCTTGCAGTTGGTCTTTGCCAAACGTTGACTCGATGCAAGTGCGAACTGCGCCACTTTTGGGTTTTGTTGCTTTTCGAATTTCCTTTCTAAATTTGCAGTTGTAAAACCGTTACACGGGCCCGTAGCTAAGGTGGGATAGAGGAGGCTCAGCCCCCTCTGAAAAACAATTTGGTTCTCTTAGAAAAGTTTCATCCTTACTTGTAAGTACAGTCAACAATAATCCAAAAATATGAACCCTTTCACTCATAGAGTATACTATGAGCAACTAAATACAATAATGTACGAGCAACACACACACTGTGAGCAGTGTTTAACATTTATAATCTCAACAAGACGTGAGAGCCCCCTCGGGCTCGAGCGTCAAGCTCCTATAGCTCATTGGTCATCGTAAACGCCTCCCACCCGTGAGATCGAGGATCGAATCTTACCTTGAAATTACATCTCATATGAAATTGAAAATATTCATGTGACAAAGGGTTAATGCAAGAAAGGGCTAAAAATGCAATTGCAAACCAAATAAACTTTATTGCAATAAATGATGCTATAAGCAACTTATTTTTTTTGCGAATGCTCTTACTTTTTAAGTCCATCTCCTTTATACGTTGATTTTCCATTCTTGTACTCGTTGAGCATGTGTTTGCGAATTAGTTTAACCAAGAATTTGACATATTTTTCGTGTACTTTTCCATCCAATGTAGCACTAAAATGTCAGCTTTGTCGGCTGAAGTTTACTCTATGCGTTGTGTACTGTAGTGACCCGAATAAGAGGGAGGACTGATATTTTTTGGCCTCTCAAGAGGAGGTTCACTGTTACGGACACTTATTTATTTTTGATCCACCCTACGCCACCCTTCGTTACTGATGTATGTATTGCAACTATCCATTGAATTAAACTTAAACGTTTGTCTTGTGTCAGTAGCGTGAGCGATCATGCAAGGTTATACTTTCAAAATTTAAGTACATTATAAAGTTTCGAACTCAATTTTTTTGGTCCTGGAGTCATGTATCCGCTACAATTAGGGTTAATTGACATTTATGGACTCTAATTAGGTTTTAGGGACTCTATCCGCTTACGGAATCTTATTAGGGATACGGACTCCTATTGATTGGTACTCAATATCGGGCCCCTCTTATTACCCCCTCTTATTCGGACCACTACAGTACCGTTTTTCCACATAGGATTAGAGTATTAAGCTCACTGTATTAACCCGAATAAGAGGGGGTAATAAGAGGGGGTCCCCATTTTGAGTCTGAATCAATAAGAGTCCGTATCCCTAATAAGAGTCCGTAAGCGGATAGGGTCCCTAAACCCTAGTTAGAGTCCATAAATGTCAGTTAACCCTAACTGTAGCGTATAAATGACTCCAGGATAAAATAATTTGAGTTCGAAACTTTAAAGCGTGCTTGAATTTTGAAAGTACATTCCTAAGTAGAACCTTTTCACAAGACAAATAAACGTTTTAATTCAACGGACAATTGCAGTACCGGATATATATCAGTAGCGAAGGGCGGCGGAGTGTGGGTTTAAAATATATAACAGTCCGTAACCGAATAACAAGGGGATGGGGTACCCTCTGCAGATGCCAAACAAATATCAGTCCCCCCTCTTATTCGGGTCAATACAGTAAGCTTTAGACTATAGTTGTTTTGCTTAGGCGTACACTTAACCTAGACCTAGGCTTAGTTACAGGTTTATGCTCAATCTGAGGCGTAGGTTTAGGCTTAGGAATATGCTTGTACCACTGTTACGCTCCTACGCACCAAGAAACTTTCAGGACTATTCATGTTCGATAGAGAATTTTTAGATAAGATACTAATAAAGATAATATTACAACTTATCTTTTTTTGAAAAATACAAAAATGTATCCAGCGCGCGTTGCGTTTTGACCAATCCTCCAACAGAAGTTTGATGACACGGATAATAAGCTCAAAGATAAAGATGAAAAATTTTTTGTTTTGCCTAATGTAAAGATCAGGGGCGGAACATATTTCTGTGGCACTAGAAAAGAGTAAGCTTAAACTTTAGATTATTTTTTGCTTGGCTTAGGCTTAGACTTAGTAATATGCTCATTTAAACACTTACGCTTAGGCTTAGTCTTAGGCTTAGGAATATGCTTGTAATACTGTTTCGCCCCAGTTGTTTACATTGGCCCTGAGTTCTAAGGTGATTATATACACACGGGTGAAAAAACTTCAAAGCGGAAGTAAAAATTTGTTAATCTTTGCCCACCTAAAACTCGCATAACAAACCGCAAAAAATGTTGTTTTAGTAAAAAATATATTTTGTTTGTCTGAAAAATTTATTATTTTATTCAGATTTTCTTTTTAATCAAAAACGTTTTTAAAAATAATGAAGGGTTAACTTGGATGCGAGTATTAAACTAATTTCTGCGATTAAAGCGCAAGCCTGGCTGAAAGTTTTCCCCCATTTACATCTCGGTGTGTAATGCCTCCGCGAAATGTTTTCAATAACGCAAAACTTTACCGTTTCATGTAAAATTGGAATCGGCCAAAAACACAACGCGCGCTGGTTACATTCTTTACAATACCATACTTAGGGAGGGAAGACTGATAGTTGTTTGACCTCTCCAGAGGGTACACCCCCTTATTCGGTTACAGACTGTTATTTATTTTTAACCCACGGTCCGCCGCCCTTCGTACTGATATATCCGGTACTGCAATTATCCGTTGAATTAAACGTTTTATTTGTCTTGTGTCAATAACGTGAGCGGTCATGCAATGTTATACTTAGAAATGGAGTCATTTATGCACTGCAATCAGGAATTATTGACATTTATGGACTCTAATTAGGGTTTAGGAACTCTATCCGCATATGGACCCTTTGGAATACGAACTCCTATTGCTTGGGACTCAAAATGGGGACCTCTCTCTTTATTATCACCACCTCTTATTGGGGCACTCCAGTATATACCCAGTTGCATAGTCTTGTGTAAAACCTTTTTCTATATAAAATTGCTTAAAAATGGTTGGTGTGAAACCGAGAACAATTTTCTTAAATTCAAGGCAGTTGTTTTGAAAATAGCGAAAAAATGTTATTTTTAGTTTTTACGCAAAATGTTTCAAATTTAATATCAATTTTAATCGTAAAGTTTTCTATAAAGAAATCTTTACTAAATATATATATCTGAAATGTTTCGAGGCAAATAGACGTGTTCATCTTCAGACGTGTGTTTTATGTACATACCACAGTTCCGCGACGTTGCACATTTAGTTTGTGCTATTTTTTGCTTACATGAAATTATAAAACACGAAAATTAGTTGAAAGGATGTCCAAATGGGCGTTCGGGATTTATTAATATTGATTGATCCGCATATATAAAAGCATTGCTTACGTTGCATTTTTTCCACTTGTTCCGCCTCCAAAAACTTCTTCAAAAGCACTTGCCGATGAAAGATTACCCTGCACATTGCAAGGCGCTGTGACGGCTACTGCCATCATTAAACCAGCAACCCACGTCATTGGAGTCGATTTAGATTACGTAAAAATGTAAAAATAGTTTTTTAGAAATTTTAGGAAAAACTAAAAATTTTGAAGTCATTTTAGTAAGGCTTGCACTATACTTAGTTGACACTTTCAGTGCCGTCCAGTGCTGACCGTCACCGTGCGTCACCCGTAGGGCGCCGTACGTCACCATCCGGTGCCGTCCATCACCGTGCGTTATCGTACGCAAATTACACACGTGTGATATCGTATAATGACGGACGGTGATGGACGCGCCAGGCAGCGGACATACAGTGACGGGCGGCGCCGGAAGTCAACAAAAGTACAGCGGAACCCTTACTGTGCTTATAGTTGTGCGTTAATAGTTTTATCACATAAGAATCTGTTTTCTGGCACGAAAGTGAATTAATATCTATCAAAAGCATACCGGGGTGCCCGATATGGGGTAAAATGCAAACAGGTTTGCAACTACAGACTGGAGGCGACAGGGAAGCGCTGTTGCCATCTATGGGCAGCTTCACTAAATCCCGGTTGGGTTGAAAATTGATCCAATGTATAGGACTGGGCCGTAAACCGTAAAACAGTAGTGTATGCATATTCCTAAGCTTAAGCCTAACTCTAGGCGTAAACGTAACGCTGAGCTTATGTCTAAGCCTAAGCCAAACGAATAGCCTAAAACTTAAGCTTACTCCAATTTGAATAAACTCGGTACGTAAATCTGACTTAAGTACCCGAACCTTAGAAATAAGTTCAATGAAAGGAACAATTTTTATAAAGTACGCGCCCATGTATAGAACAGGGTCGGAACAGTAGTATAAGCATATTCCTAAGTCTAAGCCTAAGCCTAAGCCTGAGCACAAAATTAGTCTAAAGCTTAAACTGACTCTATTACAGCCCCTCCGGAAAACGAACCGGCCCTGTTCTATACATGGTCCAAAACACGAAACATTTTACTCCAAAATTGCCGGAGCGGCCGACAAAAATTGTACCTACCAAATTTGGAAGTCGTAATTTCTGCCGGATCCGTCGCTTATCCCAAAACGGATCGGATTAGTAGACACAAAATACCTTGAATTTATAAGGGTATGTGTTTAAAATTGAATCTTAGTACGAACCCAACTAGTTATGTTCAACTTAATGACGTCCAGAAACATTAGGTTGAAAAAGCCAACTCAAAAGGTTTTTACTGGAGTTAACAAAATTGAATATGCAAAAACTCGATAGCGTCCAAAAACGCCCAACGGATATTTGAGCAAATTTTAATTTTATTAAATTTAACAAAATGTAATTCGTATCCTTTAACAAAGACCTGTTTTAAAATACATATACTAATACAGGATTTGAGTCACAACCACATAGGATGTTGTAGCATAGGCAACTTTTGTGTGATAGTTTCAAACCTGTTACATTTGAACCATTAACTTGTATCAACGCAACTTTGTTCCACGTGGCTCAAACTGTAATTTTTTACTCAATTTCTGACGGCAATCGCAATAATTTAGCATGGTTTACGTAAAACTTGTCGTTTTAATAATGAAATAAAAACCAGAAACAAACTGTTTAAAAATACAGTTTTATTTGCGAGAGCCGGCAGCAATTCAGTTTTAAAAAAATTATATTTTCAACTACGCACAAAATAAATTGTTCTGTATTAAATTGAACGAAATATTGTCGAAAATTGATAAAGTTTTCCAATAAGCAAACTCTGCCTGTATCATAAGCCGTGCTGACATCTTCATCGAGGGGTATTTAAGTTATAATTAAACGGCAAAAATATAACTTAATTTTGAACGTCATTGTTCACTTTTTCGGCCCATATAAAGATCAGGGGTATAACGTTTGACTGCGGGACTACGGGACTAGAAAAGCGTAAGCTTAAGCGTCAGACTAATTTTTTTGCTTGGCTTAGGCTTGGGCTTAGGCTTAGGAATAAACTCATTCTTAAACTTAGACTTAGGCTTAGGCTTAATAGTCTTAGGCTTAGGAATATGCTTACAATACGCTTAGGCTTACGCTTAGGTTAAGACTTAGGCTTAGTAGTATGCTTACAATACTGTTCCGCCCACGTTCTTTACGTTGGCCACTTTTTCTAAAATAAAACTGTTTGGTGATAAGTGTTGCACACATTTAAAAATATGATTAAGGATTGCAATTGTTGGCCAATGTAAAGAACATGGCCGGAACAGCATTGTACGCATTTTCCTAAGCCTAAGCCTAAGCCTAAGCCTAAGCATAAGCGTAAGAATAAGCATATGCCTGCTCTATTGCAGTCCGCACAAAAACGTTCCGCCCCTGATATTTACACGGGCCCAAAAGTTAAAACCGTGTAGGTACCAGACTGAGCTATATTGGTCATAGCATAGTCAATGTGCAGAAGAAAGTTATTTCTCCGCCACATCCATAGTAATATAGTGACCATCCTGGGTAATACATTGTAAAGTATTTTTCGTCGCAGTTAATTACACAGCTCTCGCCAAATGAATTTGGTTTAATTTCACAACTCTCGCCAAATGAATTTGGTTTAATTTCACAACTCTCGCCAAATGAATTTGGTTTAATTTCACAACTCTCGCCAAATGAATTTGGTTTAATTTCACAACTCTCGCCAAATGAATTTGGTTTAATTTCACAACTCTCGCCAAATGAATTTGGTTTAATTTCACAACTCTCGCCAAATGAATTTTGTTTAATTTCACAACTCTCGCCAAATGAATTTGGTTTAATTTCACAACTCTCGCCAAATGAATTTGGTTTAATTTCACAACTCTCGCCAAATGAATTTGGTTTAATTTCACAACTCTCGCCAAATGAATTTGGTTTAATTTCACAACTCTCGCCAAATGAATTTGGTTTAATTTCACAACTCTCGCCAAATGAATTTGGTTTAATTTCACAACTCTCGCCAAATGAATTTGGTTTAATTTCACAACTCTCGCCAAATGAATTTGGTTTGAAGAATGTTTCGAAGAACACTCTGGCAAATGTACAATCACCCTGGGATGAACAAAAAAACGAATATATAACAGCTAACTTTTATATGGCTAATCTATTTTCATCCTTATTTAACGTCTGCGCACCGCAGTAAACAGTCCCTTGCCACAGGGCGGCAGACGGCGCTGACACACGTCGAACGGCAGCGAAAATGTGAGCCACGCCGTCTGCCGCTGCGTTGGCGGTCAACGAGTTAAGTTCAGATATAGCACACTGCACCCAGGGCCGAAGCAACCACCCCCATACCTCCCATTTGGGAGACCCCCACCCATAAAGGGGCCAACACACTGTAAATTTCAGTGAATTGATTTCAACTCAGAGTGAGTTAAATCAACTCAGTGCTCTTAGTTGATACAGGCCTAACTCAGAATGAGTTGAAAAATTAACTCAGCATTTTAACTGGTTTAATCAACTCAGATTGAGTTGATTTTGAAACTCCAGATTGTGCACTGAATTGTTTAACCAACTCACGCTGAGTTGATAACCAACTTCGGATCTTTATCGGAGTTGGTTAATTAATTCAGAATGAATTCGCTTAGAAATTCCGTGGCGTTGCGTTCAGGTATTTAGCGTAGTATTCAGCTTATGACATCTTTTATTCCAAAAATTTATTGTAATGTCAAGAAATATGAGTCAAAACAAGTAAACAAAATAAGAAACAACTGACGCCATGGTGTAACAGGACATCCATTTCTTGTAAAAATCGGTGCCTGCTTCCGTTAAAGAAATTACGTAAATGTTTTATTTTTACGTTCAAAAATACTTATAAATTACGTATATATTGCGCAATTTTTCGTTACAGATATGCTGCAATTGTTCGTAATGTAATAATAGTTTGAAATTTATCCAAAATCTTAAAAACTTCGATGCATCCGCCATCCTTTCATTAAAATTTTATGAAAACCCAATAAGCACGCGTCAATTGTGTTTGCAAAAAATATAACATTTTTGGAAACTTTTTTTTACTTCAATATCCGTTTTCCGTTTCCGTTTACTATATTTTGACAACTACCGGTTTTACTTGTTTGTACTAGCCGTTGTTTACACCCTGACTGACACATTACCTTCGAGATTTATCATCTATAATCACGCAGTCGGGATCCAAAACTTAATAAAAGGGGTCCTCGCCATCGTTATACATGAGCGAAAAAACTTCGGCAGTGAAGCGGACAAGAAGCCAAACGAATTTAAACGCTAAATCTTATTATACAATTTGGTTTTCATTACTTTAAGGGAATTCTCCGTACTTATTTAAATCTTAAACTATATAACTAACGAATTAACTAATTCTTACCGCCGACAGTTAATGTTTTTTCCAATTTCTTCGATAATTCAATATTCGACGACAACGAATCTGTTCTGTTCTTCTGCATCTTGCCACAACTTTTTACCATGTAGATCGACAAAGCCTGTAATAATATACCCGTATATAAAAAAAAATTTTATTATAAACATATCAACGCAGTACATCCGCCTAAATATAATCGTGTTTGCAGCTTAAAGAATGGATTACCTAATCTAATTATCTGAACTAGTCTAATCTGGTGCAAAAAGTATAAAATTATTTAATAATTACCGTTGTTATAAACTTATCTTATTCAAAGATAATTTTTTACCTAACCTTTAAAATATTTTAATTAAAGCCTGCAAGATCCTATTAATGCTGCCAATCTTTATTTATAGACGATATGGTTTTAATCCGTTATGGCTGGATGCTCTGTAGCGTATTAGTGACGTTGACACCAACTCCCTGTCACCATGCTCTTTACATGGATGTTACGCTCTAACCCAATTATAGCGGAATGACCTATACATAACATGTTGGTGACGTGTATGTAAAAAGAATATTTCAAAAAAGAATTTTTTAACTGAAAAATTATTATAACAGTAATTTTTGAATTAGAAAGTATCGGAAAGGTACACGTAAAGCTAGGGGTGTCACTAAGAGAGGGTCCTGAAAAATATGCGTTAATGAGGGGGTGTATTTAAAATGGATACAAAACTCATTTAAAACTAGCTTAGCGGCACGTAGACCCTGGTCATCAATTTTAGTTAAGGAACCCAGGGCTAAAGCCCTACCCGCATAGCGGGTCGTATAAATGTTCGTGAAAGTCGAGCCTGACCTTGCTCGGGGGCGTATAAATGGGTATAGAAACCCAAAAAATGAGCAAAGCTCAATATTCAACTCTGACAATCACAAAAATAAATGTAATAGTAATATTTAATTTGTTTTCTATTGATTAATATCTTGTAATATAGTTTTTAAAGGTTGTTCATATTTTAAATAAATTTGTTTTTTCCTTATACAGGTTCGAAAATGATGCAAGCAATACTTTTTGCCATAATTTCGGGTCCGTAGTATATTAAGAAACTGAATCAAGTTAGAAATAAAATCTTCGTAGATGTTACAAATTTGACTATATCTTAACACTTGTGCATATATCGTAGCGTTAAAAACCTTAACAGCCAAATTACTACCGAAATATGGGAATCTAATGACGTCAAATTTGAAATCGGAACGTTTATCGTATAAATTAATCGTACATGTGCCATCATTTTTAATTTTAATATCTAAATCTAGAACATTAGCGTTTTTGTTATTAATGTTGACTTTTTCAAGAGTTAGCGAATCTGGATATATTCTTTTGTAAACATTTTCAAACATGTCCTTATCATTAATTAGTGTTATGTCATCTATATATCTGTAAGCAAATTTTAAAAAATCAGTGATACCCTTATCTGCTCCTATAATAAATTTCCGTTCAAAAGCATGTAGTAATAGGTTAGCTAAATACGGAGCTTCATCTGTGCCCATAGGTACACCAATATTTTGCTTAAAACTTTCCGTACCAAATTTAAAATATGTATTGTTAATTAGCCAACTTATCCAATTAGCTAACAGAGACTTATCTATGCCCGGTTTATTTGAATGATGACACCAAAACGCATTATATTTATATACGTGTATCATTTTTCGTGCTGAATTGTTAAAAAATTGATTTACTAAGTATTCTAAACCTTCCACAATTTCTGTATGCAATAATGATGTGTATAATGTGGTAAAGTCAAATGTATAAATCGTGAACAGTGAATGCGTGTTATTTAGTTGATTATTTTATCTAAAATCTTTTTATTGTTGTCTATAATCCAAAAAGTATTAGTTTTATTATATTTTTCTCTTATTATTGCATAATTCTCTAATGTTTTTTGTATTAATCTTAAAACTACGCATAATTGTGATGACAAAGGTTTTGTACACGCATACTTACTTGAAATTATATATCTGAACTTAACTGGATTTTTGTGAAGTTTTGGAATAGCTTGTATAAACGGCAATTTTTTATATGTGTTTTCAACTGGTATGTTTAACTTATTACTTTCATTGCAAATTTTGTTGATGATTGTATTGTGATCTGTTAAAATGTGAGTATAGACCTTCCTTGGTTTATGAGTTAAGCCTAATTCTGAGGCAATATTGTAAATGTAAAACTCCTTACAGATGAAACTGAAATTCATACTAGCTTTATGTGTGACAGTGATAAAAAATTTTGTTTCAATCTTAAAAGTTCTTTTTTAGCTAAACCGTCTATAAGTTCATTTCTTACATCTTTAAAAGTAAGAGAATCTAATTTTTTGATCAACAATGTAAAAAGATTACATTTCCATTCTTTGAGTTCAACTTCCGAGATTGCGCATTTATCACTTATTTTTTTAATATAGTTGTTAATTGCAACATGAAAATTGTGTATAACCTCTGATTTATTTGGGCTTTTACGTAATCGATAACTTGGACCCTTATTAAAAAGATTTTTTAGACTCATGTTATTAATCAAATTCAAATTGCCTGTGATAATATGACCATGGTGTACATCTTTAAACGGTGAATTATAACAGTTACAAGTAAAATGACCAAAATTATTATCTGTAATTGAACTGATTGTTTGTCTATAGTTAAAAAATAGGAACCTATTGGTTTATCATAAGTATATGTAATTTTAGGAAATTTAAACGTATCCCATCGTTTTGGAATTGATATAGGCCTGCTATATAGAACATCTTTATGCTTGAAAATGGGATTAAAGCTTATTTTGTCTAAGATTGAATTTGAAAATTTCATGACCATATAATGATTTCTATTCTGTTTATTGATCGTTATATTCTCTACTTTGAACTTATTAATATCTTCTGTAATTTGTAATACATGAAGCCTATCTAAATTTTGTAAGTTATGTAAATTATCCTTCAACATTTTGGAAAAATTCAAAAAATTGACTTTTTTAAACCGAATATGTATTTGAAAATTCTCTTTCTGATGATTTTTCCATTGTGTATACATTCTCTATTCCAGTATTCCAAAATATTACTCACATCATCTGAAAGTTTTGGATTGCGTTTTTTACCTCTGACACGATATTTTCCATTGTTAAGAGGATTGAAATTACTATAAATAGAACTACCATATTTTTCATTAGGTAATCTATCGTTCAATCCGAAAGGTAATTTGGTTTTTAATGTTTTAATCCAAAAAGTTTCCCTATCTTTACGGCGTATAGTATTATCCTGTTCATTATTTGTGTCCGCTATTATTTCCAAAATTTTAACACTAAAATCTTCACAAATAGCGTTGTTAAGGGCACTCCAAAGTAAATCCATTTATGGATCCGCCAGTGATTATCACAAGTTAATTTAGAGCTTATAATCTGAAATATTTTCGAAACATTTTCACCACTGGACTTCCATATTTGTCTGGTTCTATTCCATAAATTCCGGTTTGCAAAAACTCAAAGAAATTGCGCAAGCACCACTCGTATTCAACGCCGAAAACATAACGCGTTTTGAATAATTCGTCCATAGCTACCACGATGTTGTTAGACGTAACACTTGGCTATTGATCCAAAATAATAAACGCCGCCTTACAGTTGTTTGGAGTCCCAATCACCATGAGATAAGGAGAACGTGACTGCTTGTAACCTTTTACTTGCTTCTGCAGTAAATGTTCCACATCGATACCTTCCTTAAATGATCAATATAAAATTACAGAAACTTCTTGGACACCTATGAGAGAAATTGTAATGAATACTAATCTTTATCCAAAGCCGATATCCTGGTTTACCTTGCCTGTACGGGATGTTTCCATAGTACATTGAAACTATAATAGGCGATATGGTTTGTCAAAGGACAAAAATACTACAGAAAAACGCTGGCAGAAACATTAAGGCCAGGAGGAGACAAAGCTGTCTATAAGCAGTGCAACATCGACTCCATAGTTGCGACCCTAAATTGGAAAAAATTCACAAACCTGATGATAATCAATCAGCATTGATATTGCCGTAGCCACCGACACCTTGCTTCCTGCCTTGGTGCCGTAGGCGGTCGGCGGAAGCATGCAAACTAATAACTTGAATGCAAGGTCTGAAATGTGAATATTTATACAGTTAAGCAATTTCTAGTATAAATTGTTTTTATTTTATTAGACACATACTTTCAAGCTTGAAATCGAACACCGCCTGTCCTAGTACAATGCAGAACACAAACAGGATTGTCAAAACTAGTGCCGAAATGTTTATTGGAGCTGGAATCATTTTAATGAAGCAACCACCCTCGTAAGAAAAACAAAACATAGCACATGCGCTCTTTTTTATATTGTGAAAACCACCTATGTTGACTTAAACGTACATATGCATGTGACAGGGTTCCAGCAAAATTCCGATTCCAGTTCCGACAATATGTAGTTCCGGTTGGAACCCTGATGTGTAGGCTGGTTAAACTTTCTAACTGCAGCCGCTTCCGTTTTAAAAAACATGGACTGCGTGGGCGCGTTTTTACTTTTAGCTGCGTGTTTACTGATTTTTTAGAGCGGAAATTTTCATTGAATAAAAATAATACACAGGTTTCAAAAAGCAATTTTTTGATTTTTATTTATTTTTAGAGTATATGTTATGCCTAAGTGCAATTTTGCGGGCTAATTTGCGTTAAACTCAGGGGCGTACACAAAGGGGGGATAACTAAGATAATTCCACCTGAGAAAATTTATTGGATCGAAAAAGGACATTTTTAGTTTCCAGTTTCTGCACTCACTAAATTTTTCGTGGTTAAACCCCTTTCATAACTAAGACCTCAAACCACGCCTCTGTTAGTGAAAAAAAGGTTGGTAAAAGTAAACTAGTTTTTATAGAGTGCACCAAAATACAGTTTTAATCTAGGATTCTATTGGATATGTTGCTCCCTTAAAGAAACTGTAGATAGCAATTTATATTTTGGTTAAAAATGCGCGCGCGAGAATATCACAATTGAGACCCGTAAAGTTTCATAATATCATTTGAGATTGCTTTGACTAGAGGCTTTTGCGATTTCAAGCTAGCGGACGGATATGTCTGGTATTTGCAATCTTTTGAATGTTATCGAAAAATAAACTGATGGATTTATTGAAGTTTCGAGATGGTTGAAATATTGCGGCAGTTTGTGCAAGGAGAACAATATTAATATCGCAGGGATGCGCTGTATGGACGGATTATATTTAATATCATTGTTACAGGTGCCCAGAATAACGAGCAAAATTGAAGAGTTACAAGCTGTTTTTGACATTACAGTTAAGGTATTTGAAAGAATTTAACATTTTATATTGAAATGTTTGAAATTTTTGTGGTAATTTGAAATGTCGGCAACACGGTATAAATAGGAGTATCGTAAAAGAGCGAGGAGGAGAGCGGCGAATTATATCGAATCCTAACTGCAATTTTAGTTTTATTGCGTGAATGTTACCAGCTTTATGTGTTTTTTGGAACTTGGTTATGCTTGGTTCTTTTTCTGTTGTGTTGTTCCTCGGTTCCAGTGGTGATTAGAGTAAGAAAAACATTTTCCAAGCAGAGTTAGTCCCAACTAAGGGACCCTAACCCAATTCTATTCTTACTGTGTATTATCTGTGCAACTAGAAACTTGGCCGGATACTTATTTGTATGTCTTAGACCGATAAACGATCCAATAAACCAAAAAATCGTGGTAACCAATTTCTTTTCGCTGAAAAGCTGGTGCTAAAAATATTTAGCTGTGACAATATTGTCAGAAATAATTAGGTTGCCGAATAAGAAAAATAAATTCCTGCGGTAAAAACTGAAATACTACCTGCATAGTCCATTTTCTCAGCTTTGCGAATTTTAATTTCTTCTATATAAATCGACATTCGTTCTCCTGTTCTTGACTGTTTTTCGCCCGTTCCACAGCCTGTTCGATGGTTCGTTCCTCAACCAGCTTCCAGTTTTCAATCAGCTTGTTTTCTTTGCCTGGCAAGACGTACTCGAAATCGTTCGAAACCTGAACAGTGAAATTACAATTAATACTTAGCTATATATTAAGAATCAAACATTCCGCATTTAATAGAACTCCTGGAATGAAATTTTGATGCAGATCAATAAATCACATAGTACTACAAAACATCGAACAAAATTTTAATTTTAGATAATTAAAAGATTTTGCAGTGAATGGCTCGTAATGTTAATCGCTAGCTTGCTATAATGTTTATGACCAAGAAGCAGAATGTAAGCTGTAGCTTAAATATAAGCGGTTCGACGTACCAAACCCTTAGTATCTTCGAATCGTGGGAAATACTCCAGTATATCGCAAGCTGACAATTTGTTTCCATCATCATCTCCAACTTGAAGTAACTGTTGTTGATGCTTCAGCGTGTTCCGCATGCGTTGGCGGATTTGAGGCACTTTGTCGTCGCCATGGTTTAGTTTCATCCACGTAATGTCACGATCTGTTTGGGCGACATCAAGATGCTCGCCATCTTCGGTATCCGAAACCTGCAACAAATAAAAGTGCTCAAGCTTTAGACATGTGAGGTTGTTTTTACAAAACGCCTAGCCTAGGGCCACAATCTAAACTGTGTTTAACACATATCGCCAGTTAGTAGTAAGACTTAAAACAATCAACTGTAAAAAGTTATAAATTTGAAGATTAGAATTTACTAGTTCGAAATTAACAAGACCAATCACTAACTAGGCATAGATGCTTTCATTTCTTAATCCTCTGTTTGTGGAAACTTTTAACTATCTTCAAGGTTCTGGTCTGCAAGTGCCACCGGACTTGATTGGAAAGGCTTTTTTGTACCTTTTTTCTTTGGAACACACGTTGATGTCGTTGCTCTGTATGCTTTAACAACAGATTTCCACTGCCATTCCAGCCGTCCGCTCCAGTTGTCTTTGTCATAGATGCTCTCCTGAAGAAGAGAATGTTACACGGAATCAAAGCCATATCATTGTAGAACGCTGATGGTAAACACCTACGAGAAAACAGGGGTTGAATTATAACTTAAATCAAGGTCAGTTAAAGTATGCGGTAGTCATTGCAGGAAAGGATTAAGGGTATCACTAACTCAAATAAGGTGCGGCCAGCTATAACGTTCCGGTTTAATATTCATTACAAGACTGCTTTTAAGAAGCGAAGTGCGGTAACAATACGGTTCCGGTAAAAAGTCACTATCCAGCTTCGGTTCCAAGATTTGAGAAAGTAGTAACCTGTAGCACCCGGAGCTCAACGTAGTAAACGCTCGTTTACGCATTTGAATTCCGTCGTCGACTCATCGTCTTGTAAAAATGGGAATGCTGCCACTATTCCGACTCCATACTCAAATTTGGCTGATACTGGCGCAATGGCGCTAAAAAGTTAGCAACACAATATTAATTGGAATGTGTTTAGCATAACGGACGCCCGTACAAGCAACTCAGTTCCACACATTTTTGGTTAATTATTGTAAAACAAAGACATTATTTGCTTTTAGTTGAAAATATTTTCTGTCGGTGCCGGAGCCATACCTACGGCTGTGCAATACTGTACATCGTTAGGTTTTTGTAGTACATAAGAATCATTACAGACTAACCCATGTTCCTCCAATAATTTGTGACAGACTGAATCAAGAACGTATACAACATCTTTCTCGTTTAATGTAGGTTTTTCACTGTAACGTGCTACTATGTCGCGACCGCGGGATGTAGAACTAATGAGTGCCACAGTCGCCTGAAAACGCACTTGTTAGGATCAGAGGGGTAAGTTTTATCCACACTTATTTTTGCGGTCACTAAAAATGTTTTAGGAATAAATAATAGGCAACTTCAATATTTTGATATAAGGAACAAGACATTTTATTGCCAAGTAACTGAAATGGTTTGAGCCGAGGAAAACACCGCTGACGGTTGCCAATGATTTTTGCCGAAGTATAACGAATTAGTAAAACATTTGTCAAAACAACTTAGTTACCTTTTTCATGTTTTTCTTGAATAACAAACAGATATTGCTGAATGCATACTTTAATCAGGAAACGCATCTAAAAGTGTTTCACTGCCACAAATGGACACAATGCTACGTTCTGTTAATGGTCCCATTTCTGTCTGGTGCAACTCATTTTTTGACACGTGATCATAAATCTGTTTCATTTGAATTGATTTTGCAATTGTTAAGCAGATATTTTTGTAATTTCGAGATGTCAAACCAACTTGTTTGGCAAATTCGTGCTTTGATTCAAAACGCATGCACCATAAATTTGGAATTGGACCCAACTGGCGTATGGCCTTAGGATAATGCGTCATAAAATGATGCTTTGGTATTAACCTATAGTTTGGAAATAAATCTTTAAACAGTTGATGGTGCCATTCAATTAACAATTTCAGCTCACCTACCATTCTTTGGCTAACAGCAGGGGCAAAAACTATGTTCATAATTTCAAGCAGTAACATAGCCAGTTTCCAAAATTTCAAAGCAGTTCCCGATTCAATTATAAATTCACCAATAGTTAGGGGTAGCATACGAATCAAACACCAAGCCTGAGATGCGTTTTGCCCTGTTAATTGTCATTTTCTCTTAGCGCAGTCAACTGCTGATTATGAAATTCTACCGTTCTAATTAAACGTTTACCACAAAAATTACTCTGAGCATCCTCTTTACTTAAATAGCAGCATCGGCAGTAATGTGTTGCTGTACCGCTTTCTACAAAAGCTAGCAGCGAGTTAGCTGCAAGATTATCTGCGCTAGTTTGGACAACTGCACCAAATTTGAGACGTCCTTTAAGACTAACTCCCGTTTGACCCATTTGTTTGAGCTCCAAAACTAACGGGTTTAACAGCGAAGCAAAACCGTACCTTTCCACCATTCCAGAACGGAATAAACAAACTACAAATATGTTTTTAGTGTTGAATTATATTGAAATAGCAAGTTTTTAAGTACACAATATACCGCGCTAATTTTGTGCCGTTTAGTTGTACTGCGCAATGGATTGACCACCTCAAAGTCGTCAAAATACAAACCGACTTGTAAACAATTTCGATCTAGTTTCCGAAGGGCGTGATTCGAGCAGTGAGAAGCATCGCAGTAGTTTCGCATAAGACCATCAGTGCTAATGTGATCGATTGTAATATACTTTAAAAAATTAGGATTTTCGCACCGCAGTTGTAGCTGCCTAATAAAAGATATAAATTGGAACGATTCCTTTTGGTATTTTGGGATGAGATCTAGTTACACTACAGAAGTGAGGCTTCGGCACCGTTCCCGCCACAATTTCTTCAGGATGCACCAGGCCGTACTTTTCGGCAAAGTAAGAATCCTGCTTTTTACCGTTCTGAATGGTCTTAAAGAGTCATAAATTAAATCCGGCATATCAAAAACAAAATCAAAATTAGATCGCTGAACGTTCAGTTGCTCCAGCTCAGTAGTCAACCGGTCATTAATAACCGAGAACAAATCAATTAAAAGTGTACGTATGCTGCTACATGTTAAGTCTACGGCTGATTGCGGCACGGTTCGTTTTGATCGTAATTCTGCAATAAGGCTGGAGGCTGCCGACAAAATTATCACACGTGGATTCGTAATTTGGCCAAGCAGCGCAGGGTTTTCATCTGCGTTACTAAAATTCTCCGTATCAGTATGTCAATTTGAACTCAATATTTGCAAATCAGCATCCTCAATAGCAACTTGCTTCTTAGGACTATCAAGGCCGCCCTCATGATTAATCAAACCCGAATGCTGCAGCTTGAGATGCCGACAAAAATAGCGATACTCGGGAACGCAAAAAGTGAAAATTTCTGAGATGTTGTGTTAGCAAGGGGACCGTTGAAAACAAATTATTACACTTAAAACATTGAATCATATTAAAATTTAAACTTTTATTTAAAATGCAGCACTTATTAGTATTATATGCGGCTGAAAATGGCATACACTTAAGCCATAACTATAGAAATTTTTCCTTACTTTTATTAATAAATATGAAGGTGCGGCCGGAGATGAAAAATAGGGGAGCCAGAATAAACAAAATTTGTTGGAGCCGAAGCCAGTTTTGTATATGTGCATTAATGTACTGTCGAGGCTTATATTACTATTTATTTAAGCTCAGCCAATAAAAGAACTCACTAAGCGTAAGTCACAAAGCCAAACCTTATTGTTTTTGGTGCGGATTTTTCTAGAAATCTAAATTCTGAGCGTTTCTCCGGGATGTGCGTGTGAACTCGGAACGAGTTAAAATTTAGCGTAATCAACTCAGAAAAAAATAACTCGCACTCTGAGTTAATTAATCAACTCACTATGACGTTATCAACTCAGAGTGAGTTAATATTTGCTGTAATTAACTCAGAAAAAATTAACTCGCTATCTGAGTTGATTGATCAACTCACAGGAATTTACAGTGCACCCTAACTGGTTGAAACAAAAAAGCTTAAGTTTTAAAATGTGTCTGGCTTCTCACTCACTTCGCTGGCGAGTTTGGGGTCCCCACCCTGGAATTTGAGGGCAGCCCCCATTCCTGCCTGCCCCGGCACTGATGGCACCCGTTACGTTTTCATTTTCGAAGTTTACCAGTATCCCTGTTTCACTGTGGGCAGGACCGTATTGTTACACATATACCTATTTTGTATACGACTAGCTATAGCCCAGCCGTAGAACTCTGCGTATTTTGCAGTCCCTATGCGGGGCTAATTTTGAATTATAACTATTTTGACCAAAGAATTTTTTGCAAAATACGCAGGGTTCCACAGCAGGGTTATTGTATAAAACAAAGTACGCAAAAACTTTTTTATGAGCGGGGGCCCGGTTATTACCCGTACTATTATGTTAATCTGGACGTATACTACATACATACATATGTGTTTTGATGCAATGAATTGTTTTTTCGGCAGTCCGGCTGCACTGTGCCTTCCTTGCAATGGGATAAGCAGGAACGAACACAACTTTTGAATAAACTTTACAAATATTGCTTGATTAAACAAACATTTTCTACTTATTGCATTTATGTACTAGTAGAAACGCACTGATATCGTAAAGCCTTATTCATACGTGCAAATTGTTGCAGCAATAACTTGTACGTGCAATTGAACGCGCAACTTTGATCACAAAACAGCTTTGAAGTTCTTGCACTTGCAAAAGTCGATTGAATTTCTTGCACCTGCAGTTTGATTGGTCAATCGAAATGTTCCTTTGAAAATACTTACAGCTGCAAGTATTTTTTGCAAATTGCAGCTATTTTAGTAAAACTTAGTTGTATAGAATGCATAGTCGCAAGATGTTTTAGTTTTATAAACATATATTCTGCAGGAAAGTGTCGTATAATACGTAAAATTTGCGGAGGTAACAAAAAGTTTTAATTACTAAGCATACTTCGAATTGAGCTGCAATTCCATTCATTTAGAAAATGATACAAGTGTTAGTAATTGTGTTAATGTAACACAAAAGTTTCAAAGCACATTTATGGCAATAATTAAGAAATAATACGTTAGCATAACGAACGTAGCCCGTTAATTCGTCATGAGTTATAATTTTGGTCGTAGCTGACAAAAAAATCAAAGATGTACTGTAATTTGCGTTATTATTTCATTTAGTCTACCTGATTGAACTAAATTCTTTATTTGACAGCCCATCTAAGCAAAACATGGTCAATGCGCGTTAATTGTTTTGTAATATTAATTGCTTTTCTATATAAAACTTATGGTTTTAAATAAAGGAATCAAAAATAATAACGTCGTTATTCTATATTTCCTTAGAATACAACATATCATATTCAGTGATTGGTTGCTATTTGTCAACCTTCCTTTATTTTGGCTTGAGCGAATTTGAAGTTGACTTAATCCAAATAGTTGTTCCCCGGCCAATTTATAATATCACCGAAAATGGTTATTTGTTTAGCTTACTACTCTCCTGACAGCAAAAATAGATTTAAAATTCGTTCACATAAAATACAATGATTTGACAAAAATCGTATGAATCAACTATACGGTGATAGCAAAGTAAAAAAACGTTTTCAGGAGACTTCGAAAATTTTTTAAGATTAAGTCAAAATTTTGTCGAAAGCACAGTGGCTGATGAACAAGCCGTTAATGTCTGCTTTATGGGCGCCAATCCAGGGGGGTGGGGGGGTCATTGCCCCCCCCATTTTTTGAAAAAATACTCGACCGGTGCGTTTGACCCCCCCACTTTTTGAAAAATACTCGACAGGTGCTTTTGACCCCCCACTTTTTGAGAATAATACCTGGTAGGCGCTTTTGACTCTTCTCCCTTGACTGGTGGAAATTTTTGCAACGCATTTCACGATCTCAGACAATCAGTGGAATGTCGGAAGCTGTTGATATGGTTAAAACAGCATGCAAAATTTCAGAAACGAGAAGTATTTTAGAAAATTGTTAGACGAGACGGAACATATTGGAGAATCACTCAGCTTGAAACCTCTGGTTTTGCCGCGTCCTCGTCGTATGCCACGTCGGTTTGAAACTGGATCTGATGATGGCATTCAAATAACTGACATTGAAACTTTCTATCGTCACAAGTATTTTGAGTTTCTGGATTCCATCGTTGGGCAGCTAAATGCGCGGTTCGGTGCATCATCGGATATGGAAAAATATATTGCTCTGGAAAACATTATTTCATCAAGCGAATTGAATCGTGAGCTACTAATTAGTTACCCGGAAATAAATGTGGACGTGCTGCAGGTTGATCTTTCAATGTTCAAGCAAAAACAAGATCGAAAAGTTTTAGCGAAGCGAAAGACGCTTATCTTAAATTTCCTGCTGATTTAAAGGCAATGTTTCCACAAATGTTTGCGCTCCTTCGGCTTCTTGCGCTTTGTCCCGTGTCATCTAGCGAATGCGAACGAAGCTTTTCGGCATTGAAAAGGCTTAAAACGTGGCTCAGGTCAACTATGGGACAGAACGGCTGAATCATGTTGCACTGTGTCAAGTCCATCAAGATATTTTGGATCGGCTGGATTTGTTTGGTGTTGCCGCGGAATTTGCATCATCATCCCAGATTCGTGCAAATATTTTCGGCAAAACTGATAAAGAGGCTTTTGAAGCAATTTATCGCGGCCAAAAATAAATATGTTTTTCTGTTAAAGTGAATCCAAAATTTCGAGGAAAAACCAAACTTATATGGCAAAATTTGTATGCCCTATTGAATAGCTAAGCCTCATACAAAATTGAATTAAGTTGTTTTAGACATTGAAAATAGGTCAGAAGTCTACCTAGGCTTAGGCTTAGTTTTTAATGCATTTCAATCAAAGAAAGACGCTGACCTAAAAGTGTAAAATAATTTTTGCGAAAGAGTTTTCAAGCAGTTTTGAAATTCTCTTCATGGCTCCAGATGTTGCCGTAAAGTACGTGGTATTTTTAGCTGAAACTTTATACTTTTGAAAATTTTTCTAAACATTCCAGAAATTTTGAATCATATTTTTTTGTTTTTTTACACAATTTCAATGCGTTTTCATCAATTGCCGTTCATCTTTGTAAAATGAACCGTTAAAAATCTAACTATTTTGCGCAGCCGATACTACAAAACACAAGTTTAAACAAAAACGCAAGTTTGGAAATTTTAAAAATAAAATGAATTCTTAAATGCGGTGTTCCGTTCTAATCCATCAATATATTCGCTCTTACCTGATGCCTAAAAAAGAGATAATCTCCATATGTGTGCTTTTTGTTGATCATATGAAATACAAGTGTTTAATAGCGTTATATTACTTGCTTTAATAAATTTTTTGTATTACTCTCTGATTCAAAAAGTGAGCATGTTCAAATTACTGAATTGACCCCCCCCCACTTTTGGGAACAGATTGGCGCCCATAGTCTGCTTCTATACAAATCCTTCTTCCTTCTCTGTGATTTCATAGCCAGTCAAATTGTTGAAGATAATTGACTGTAATTCCTACCAGACGTTAATGAACCGATTCTGTATTATGAATCTTTCAATATGAAATTCACAGATTGTAAGCTATTGTATTCGAACAAGCTAAATTTGTAATTTTAGGTAGTACTGTAAAATTATTCAAGTATGGAAGTGGTAAAATTTCATTAGAACATCGAATAAATCATATTGGTTTTTGAGCTTGTTTCATTATACTGGTCTCAATTTTTAGCACGGTACCGAACTTAAGGCAAAGCCTGGTTCAGTTATAACTACTTGTAACAAACCTGCTAGCAAGTTTTACATTAGTAAACAGTTTCAACTCGTAACTGTTTGATAACACTGGTTGGATTTGTTCCAAGCTTGTCAACTAAAATGGTAAAAAGAGCACATGGGATTGGGTATTTCAAATTTTCAAAAACAGTTTTGCGCACATTGTTTAAAACAAAATCCCTGAACCGTGAAACCCTGTTTATTTTGCTGTAGTGTTACAAAAAATTTCTCTTGACAAAACTATAAAATCAAAATTCTCCCTGCATAGGAACAGCGAAATACGCAGGGTTCCCTGGCTGGGCTATAACTACTTATGATGCGCGTGGCACAGCTATGGTGAATCCAGGCGCCACCGGCGGTGATATGCAGAGCCTAGGGAGTCGCACTCATGCATGCGCTTGGTTACTAGGGGAAGCTGTTGAGAAGATTTGAGGGTTGATTACAGGAGCGTTTAAAGGAGTCTAGGGCGATTTAGTCGTATTCGGGTGAAGCGAACACTACAGGATTGTAGGATTATTGCGGCAAATAAGAATTTCTAAACTGGAACCGGGCGATACATAAAGAATTTATGGACTAAACTGCAGCATATGTAATAGAGAAGAATACTCAAGCGAAGCGCGCGGTAGCTAATCTCATTTTTTATAAAATTGCATTGCAAAATTTTTATTTTGGGTTTGTTTGGTGGTCATGAGCATTGAAATAAATGTAGAACTAGGAACAAAGCCTTACGAGAGAGATGCAGGGTGCAATTTTTTTGTATCAAATGCACTATACAAACCATGAAGGTGTAGCAATATTTTTTGCACTTGTTCGGTGTATGCGGCATATTATAAATCTAGAAAAACAGTTTGCGGGCTTCAAATGAAACATTTCTGTTTCAAAATTTTCTGAACGAAACGCTTGTTGGAGGTGGATCTATCCCCAGTTGATTGAGAAAAACTGATATACCCTTTAATTTCCGCTCTCGATTTTAATTTTGTAACTCTCACAGTAAGAACGAGGGTCGCATTCTCAAACATGTGTAGCACCAATTACGAGTCGGCGGTCACGATAGCTCTGTATTGTTGCTTTAGAATTGACAAATGGGCGTTTGAAATATAGCGAATGTTTTTGTATTCGATTTAACACTGCTTCTCTGAGTTATTTTAGAGCTGCAGTTGTGGTAATGTTTCGTGTTCCTGTTGCTTGATACTGTTAAGAACACGGCTGCTAGCATTAGTTCTTAGCGTAGTTTAAATGTTTTAAAATTTATTGATTTCGCGCTAGAAAAAAAGCAAGCTAAATAGGAAACACTTTTACAATCTTAATAGGATAACATGCTTACTACAGGAATTAGAATACATATGATAATTTATTCATTCGCTACGCCAGCTCGCAATACAAATTTTAGATAAGGTCATGCCATCAGTAAGCCGGTAGGTATCTTGGCTACACCGAAAGTTATATCTGTTCCCTCTTACCTGTCCAGTAATCGCGCACTGGCTCAGCAAGTTGAACAGGGCTTGTAGTTGGTCTTTGGCAAACGTTGTCTCAATGCAAGTGCGAACGGCGCCGCTTTTTGGCTTTGTTGCTTTTCGGATTTCTTTTCTGAAAACCGCAACTGCCGTCTGAAGCGCAACATCTCCCCACTTCTAGAGACAGTTTGATGCCACGACTTGCGGGCGTCAAGATAATATACTATCTGCGGTACCAAAACAACGAAAAAATTGACAGTATTTGCGCGATTTTTATGTTAATTTTCATTTTACTTTTCAAAAACATTGCACAATAAAATTAACCCGTAATCCGTAGTTGCGCAAAAGGCAACTCCTTTAAAATACACTTTGGACCATGGGATCCACCATTCGCAGAGGAAAACACGCGTTTTAAATAGATGCCGCTGTGGGATGCCTTTGGGTCCATGCAGGTGAGAATATTGTCTTTTAGAATTTATCGAGAAAGTTGTGATGGATGTGTATCTAGAAATGGCGGTCGTTTTTAGAAATAGTCGGTAATGAATTTGTATTGTTCGAACTATAGTTTAGTTGTTTTCTGAATTTTAGACGTTATAATCTTTAATTCGTTTGTCCATTTAATAAATTACAGGTGTCCATTTTCATAAGAGATCTAAGTCCGAATTACTTTTTGGGAGCTTTTCCTTTCAACTTTGTTGCAGGCGATGATTGCGATACTTATTTTTACCCCGTTGTTTTCTTTTCTTTCCTCATTGCGCTGCAGCTATTTCCGCTGAACGCGATTGTTTGTGTTGAGTCCGACCCGCTTGCGTAAGATCCATGGCCCAACGCACCCGGGTTGGACTTTGTTAATGTTACCCGGACCCAGGGCGTTTTTTTCTTGTACGTATGTTTCCCATATATATTTTTCTTTTTGGGCCCTGAGTACTTTTTTGGCCGTTACGAATATAAAATTTTCGGTAGTCCTAGAAATGGACGGTGCGGGTCATCGATTTTTCGGTTTTCTTTGGGTCCAATACCTTTTTACCAATCCCCACACTTCAATATTTTTCTTGGATCACCGTATGGTAGCGGTAATGATCCTCCCCTGTGGTGAGTAATTTTATCCGGGGCAGGAGTGCACTAGGATAGTCACCATTTTTCGTTTTTCTTTTTGTCCAATACCTTTTTACCCATCCCCACACTTCAATATTTTTCTTGGATCACCGTATGGTAGCGGTAATGATCCTCCCCTGTGGTGAGTAATTTTATCCGGGGCAGGAGTGCACTAGGATAGTCACCTAGCCCCGAGATTTCCTTGACAAATGTTCGAGTTTTTGAAGTGTATAAACCGCAGCCGGCCTCAGATCGTCTCACAGTTTTTATATGGTAATCTTGTCTGAGCGGTTTTAAGGTCCAGAAATATCGGCTGGCTATAAGTATCAGTGCACTACGAGCTTGTATCGGAAACCCGATCACGGACATGAATCATCAGCGGAGTAGAATAACTATCGCTGTAGCGCCAATCTCGATCAGACCTTAAGGGGGACCCGCCAATAATGGGTGGCAGAGGCTTTATTCCAGGGGTACCAACCTTATACTCCCGAACCAACCGGGGTCTTTTCTTGGGCGTTTTACACAAGTTTTTGCAGCATACAAAAAGTCGTTTACATAGCTTCAATCTTAATGTGATAAACTTGAATATTTTTCAAATATCTTTGTGAATTTTCTAGTTTTGCTTCCTTGCGCAGTGCCTTACTAACTGATTGTATAAAGAGTTGAATCTACGACAACTCATCGCTCGACTGCTACGGAAGCCTAAATCTAATCCTAAGCATAATCGTGAGTATAAACCACTGAAGCGAAATCTAAGCGTACTGAATTCGGGTAGTAATAGGGGGCCGGTTCCCTCTTTTGAGTCCGAATCAATTGGAGTCCGTATCCCTAACACGACTCCATAAGCGAATAGACCCCCTAAAGCCTAATTAGAGTCCATAAATGTCAATTAACCCTAATTATAGCGCATAAATGACTCCAGGACCTAATAATTTGAGTTCGAAATTTTGATAGTACATTCCTAAGTATAACCTTGTATTATCGCTCAAGCTATTGACACAAGACAAATAAACGTTTAATTCAACGGATAATTGCAGTACCGGATATATATCAGTAACGAAGGACGGCGGACCGTGGGTTAAAAATAAATAACAGTCCGTAACCGAATAACAAGGGGGGTACCCTCTGGAAAAACCAAATAAATATTAGTCCCCCCTCTTATTCGGGTCACTACACTATATGGTGTTCGATAGACTGTCCGATCTATAATGTGTCGGTTTGGAAAATTTCGGTTGCCAGGTTGGTGGCGGTCCGAGGCGACAAAAATGTTGCGATATCGAAAATAATTTAATTGTAATTTTTTGGATAACATTTTGAAATTACACAAACTTTTTAAGCCCATCGCTTTTATACGTTGCTTTTCCGGTGTTGTATTCGTTTAACATGTGCTTGCGAATCAATTTCACCAAGAGTCTGACGTATTTTTCGTGGACTTTCTTATCCATTGTTGCTCTGAAACCTTCATAGACCGTAGCCCGGGTTCAACCGGAATTTCAGTTCCTGTAGTGAAATATTTTCACACGATCCGGCTCAATGTATATTAAATTCAGTATTTTTCACCGGAATTTTTCGGTAATTTTTGGTTTTGAAAGTTTTTCCATATATGCGAAATTTCTAAAAGTGGGACATATCCGATCTTATTTTTTTCCTAAAATTTTACAACTGCGTATTGCCACTCCGGCTTCGGTTGCAGCCGGCCTAAACCTGGATCTAATGTAACTGTTACATGAAAAATGCAATATATAGAATTACGGAAGTTGGTATTGTATGACACAAGAAAAAAGTTGGCTTTATTCATGCCAAACACATAGAGTGCTAGTAATAAATTCAAATACACTACACTGCAAAAACTGGTGAGTCAAATTGACTCCCTCCGAAATAGGCTTTTCCGGACTACACAAACTGAGTCAAAATTTGACTCCGCCGGAGTCGAATTCGACTTAATGAGTCGCTCAGTGAGTCAAATTTTACTCTGGCGCAGTCGAATTTTGTCTCAGTTTGTGTGTGGGGGAAATCCGATTTCGGGGTGAGTCAAATTGACTCACCATTTTTTGCAGTGTATAACATAAATGTTTTAGGCGTATGCATACTCAAATTAGCTGAAACGATGCCCAAATCAATACGTATCGTGACTGTTCCAGCTTTAACAAGTAATATTTCTTGCAAAACTATTGTTAAAACTCGTTACTTAGTTGTACAGACTCTATGATCCGCTCCGTCACGTTTTGCGGCCAGTGGTAACAGGTCATCGGGTATAACTGGCTAGAATTGGGGCCACCCAACGAAATTGGAAACGCATTCTAGGAGATAGCTCGTCCAATTACAATATATATATTTATAATTATCCACAGACCTTGTGTAGCTTCAACAAATATATAATCTCTGTCCAGGGCAAAAGTAGCCAATATATATATGATGATATTACAGTTATAATAGACATACGTGCGTATGCAAATTATACGCGAACAACCAACTAAACACGACCTCGCTGAGGCGAGGTCCCGAATAGTATAGCTATAGTCAATTCAGCCTATAGATCATGCAGCAAGCTCACGTTGCGTTGTTTCCGCTTGTTCCACCTCCAAAAACTTCTTCAAATGTCGATGAAGATGACAGGTTACTTTGAACGACGCACGGGGCTGTTATGACTATTATTACCAGTATCATACGCATAGCAATTGCGGTAAACTGTGTTGGTTTATAAAAAATTGTGAAATTTGAAAAAAATTCAAATATAAATTGAGTTTCAAATTTGAACATTTTGTGACTGAGTTTTAAACAATGCAACCTAAGGGTGGAGATGACGTCCGGCGCCGTCCGTCACCGTCAGATGCTGTCTATCACCGTACGGTAACGCACGTTTATTACCGCATGGAACAAGATATCAAAACAAAAATGGTTTGACGTGTGGCACCGTCCGGCGCCTAACGGCGCCACACACCCAGAATAGCGCCAAGCAAAGTCGATGGTATACTTGCAAATAAAAATAACCCCTGGTATTATAATATTGTTGCAGAAATTTTGGTTCGAAAAATGCTTTAGAACAATACTGACACAAGCGAACAGTTTTCTAAAATGTTATTCAAATATTAGGAATTCAGTTTACTTACCCTTGTAAACATTGACTACAACGAGCTGCTCGCTTAAAGCCTAAGCCTAAACCTAAACCTATTGTCAGGCGTAGGTCAAACCACAAACAAAAACGTTACTCAAAGCCAAAGCCTGTAAACCTCAAGTCCCTATTAAGTATCTCAGGCACCCTGTCTCATAACGGGCATGCCACTGTTATTAATATGGGCAGTAAACGTTAACATGCATGCGAGTATCAGTTAAAGTTAAAATATTAAACTTTGCGTTTAATTCAAATGTTTAAAAATTCCAGCGATTGCATACTGCAAAAAATGGTGAGTCAAATTGACTCTCTGTGAATCGGGACTACCAAAGTTGAGTCAAATTCAATTCTGTCAGAGTCAAATTTGACCCACTGAGCGACTCGGGTGAGTCGAATTTAACTCTGGTGGAGCCGAATTTGACTCAGTTTGTGTAGTCCGGAAAAGCCTATTTCGGATAGAGACAATTTGACTCACCATTTTTCACATCGAAGAGCAAGCTTAAACTACGTAATGTGTATCATTTTGCATACCCAGTTCAGGAAATGTAGGCTTTTTAGTATATACTCTATGCAAGAAAATGATTAAGCTGACGCACACTACTTGCTTGTTTACTCAAGATGGCTGCGATCTTTCTGTACACTGCAAAAAAATGGTGAGTCAAATTGACTCTCTCCGAAATAGACTTTTCGGTACTACACAAACTGAGTCAAATTCGACTCCGCCACAGTCAAACGTGTGAATCAGTGAATCGAATTTGACTCTGGTGGAGTCGAATTTGATTCAGTTTGTGTAGTCCCGAAAGCCTATTTTGGAGAGAGTCAATTTGACTGGCCATTTTTTGCAATGTACGGTCGTATACGTGGAACGTTCAGTGCGACAGATCCAGGTTACCTGGTTATTGGATACTTTTTATGATCCAATATTTTACCGAAATCACGTTATAAACTTTCAATCGTATATTGTAATTTCGGCACATTTTTCGCCAATCTGGCTTGAAAACACATTGTAAGCTTCACAGTTGAACTATTTGCATCGCAAAATCTTCAGCACACAGAGCCGACGAGGGTATACATCCCCATGTCCTACTGGATTCGCCACTGAGATGTCACCGGATATCAAAATGTCTACGATGTTGGTCTCCAAATTGCTACTAAAGCGGCAACTATCAACAGAACTTGACATCCATATTTATAGCAAAAACGTCATATTTTGGTTGGCCCATGTTATACTTTATGTGGCGTCCGAGTTTCTGGCGGGTCTATAAAAGAGTCAGTTTAGAGTCTACATTACATTTGTTAGCTTAGGCTTAGACTTAGGAATACGCTTAATCTACTGTTACGCCCGTTAAAAGTAACATTGGCCCTTCGGTTTATAGAAATACAGCGAAAGTAAATCTTTGACGCGACTGCTGTTTGACTTTTACTGGATTCGAAAAAATTATGAACCAAAACAAGATTTTGGTCAAATTTTTAAACCAAACCGTTTAAAACGCAATCCGTAGCCAGTTCAGCATGTGGGTAGAGTGTAGGCAGGCCTCCGTCTGGCTTTTGGCCCGAGCTTTAAAAAATATGAAAATCGTATACCAAAATTTTACTGTCCAACATTATATTGTTGTGTTTCGTTTCAATTTTACCTAAATTTTTGTTGTTTTGTTCTGATATTTGAAAAACTCAAAATACTATAGACGATGTTTTATGAATGTTGATGGTAAAACATTTGATATATTTTTGTCTATAAAAGACTGGCTGAGTCGCAAAAGCATTTAAAGCGCTAACTCAAAATATGACCAGATCAAAATACGAGGTCACTAAGACAGACGGGATATGTTGTTTTCCGAAATGGTCAACGAGACAAGAAAAATTACTATTGCCCGGTTTCACAGTATAACCTTCTGGATCATAGAGGTTAAAGATTTTTTGCAGGAAGTTGTACCGTACGGATCAGCAATCCTCGCTACGTCCTTAATGTTAGTATCCAATGCGAAATATGATTTATTAAACAATGAACGTGGCTTGTCAACATTTCGCCTGCGTAAGAGTTCCCTTAGTCACACCACATTTAGCTCTTTTAAACATAATATTTTACAATACTATAGTGACCTGAATAAGACGGGGGGTAATAAGAGGGGTCCCCATTTTGAGTCCAAATCAATAGGAGTCCGTATCCGTAATAAGAGACCGTAACCGGGTAGAGTCCCTAAACCTTAATTTGAGTTCATAAATGTCAATTACCCCTAACTGTAGAACATAAATGACTCGAGTAAGAAATAAAGTTCAGTTCGAAACTTTAAAGCATACTTAAGTTTTGAAAGTAACATTCCTTAGTAAAAACTTTCATTTATCTCTCAAGCTTTTGATGCAAGGCAAAAAACGGTTAATTCAACGAATAGTTGCAATACCGGATATATATCAGTAACGAAGGGTTACGGAGGGCGGGTTGAAAATAAATAACAGTCCGTGTCCGAATAACAGGGGGGTATCCTCTGGAGAGGCTAAATAAATATCAGTCCCCCCTCTAATTCGGGTCATTACAGTATTAGAATTTTGCTCATCGATAATATCGAGTCAATTTTCATTATATTCTCAAATGTGTATAGCACCTATACCAAACGGTAATATATAAGTTATTAATAACTTTTGAAGAAACAATCTGCCCAGCCATAACGCGGTTTTCGGAGCCGCAACTTTCGCTTTTGCTTGTTTAGTCACTTATCATTAGGCTGATAAAAAATGCTGTAATGTTTGATAGTTGAATAATTTTGATCGGGAGCGATAGTTGTGCAATAATTTCATTTTGTTATATGCCAACTTTATATTGCGGCTGCGAGAAATTTTCTAGAACTATTCGAGTGGAATTTTGGTATATATAATTGTTTTCGCGGAATTTAAGCTAAAAGTATTCAACTGGTTCTAAAAGTAACCACGCTGAAAATGTGAATGCTAGAAGCCATTTTTACGGGGTTATTCAACCTTTTCAAAAAGGGTACTGAAAAGATATAAAAGCAGCCGTGCGCTGCATAAGGGGAGTATTTTCTGGTATATGTGGTTGTAGTGTAGCATGCGTTGTAAAAACGACCACGTTTTTTTGTGTTTTCCCGTTTATTAGTGAGTTGCATAGCCGAGCTGTGGTTTATCCCTTGCGGGACGCTGCCCATGGTTATTTTCTATTGCGAGCTTTGTTGATGTGATTATTTATTAACTTAAAACGTATCGGTTGAATACCATACTGCTCTCCTGGCAAAGTTATTAACCCTGTCTCACATGAATATTTTCTATTTTCCCTGAGACCTACTTTTATGCTAGGATTCGAACTCCAGTGACTGGAGTGGGAGGCGTATACCATCACCGCTCAGCTATAGGAGCTTGTCGCTCGAGCCCGAGGGGGCTCTCACGTCTTGTGGTGATTTAGTACTACGTATACGTGTTGCAATTGTGAGACATGGTGCGATATGTATTATTTAACGTATATACACTGAGCTGAGTTGCCTACAGGCAACTCAATGTGAGAAGGGGTAAATCGAATCAAAATTAAGTTCATTTGGAGCATAGTGACACTATTTTATGTGTGATTGTTCGCTTTTAACCATGGCTTAAAACTAACACATCAAACAGCTTAAGCTTGCAACAAATTTCAATGTTTTACAGTGGAAAATAATGATATAGCATTTAGCATTTTATTTAAACGCAAAAAAATTTGACTTTATAAAATTAAAGACAGCATTTGAAAATTTTTCCATAATCGCGTTTAATCATAAAAAAATGTCTCATACAAATAAATATTTTCACTCAGAATGAACGTCTTGTAATTTTGGTGAACTCAATTTTCTCGCTGACCAAAATACCAGTTCAGGTCTGCTGGCTGAGATTTTTGACACACCAGTACATAACGATACAAACGCTCCTACAATGAATACAATCCAAAATCCAATTAATGGCAACATAAGATTCGATAGCGAGTAAAGCCATTCAACTCTGTGACGCGGTACCACCGAAGTACCTTCGTTCAAATTCAACTCGCGTCCAAATTGCTCCAAAACCTCAGTACAATTTTCAGCATATTCCCATTGCTGAATAATGCTACCGTTTTCAACCGCTAGGCTTGTCCACGCAGATTGGTTGCTAGTATCGTTTAGCGAACAGCAAGCCAACGTAGTAGCTAGCCTGTACGCTGGATCTGGATTCAGACCGACACGTCCAATGAAAATCCAGCTGTTCACGGCAGCCGCGATAATGTAACCGATCAGAGTGCCACTAGCGTTTGCCCACGGCACAAGAACACCAATCAAAATTAAGCCGAGACCTGGTCCTGATAGACAACCAATAGCACCGAGTGCTGTCTGCAGAATTCCACCCAATGGCTGAGCAGCGAACGCTAACGCGATAGTTATAGCACCAAAACTAATTCCAAGCGCCTTGATGATAGCAGATTCAGCAAACGGCGACAAAATGGGCATCTGGTCAGATTTTAGTGGTTCTCTAACTCCAGTTGGCTGTCCAAAACATCGTCTTAGCAGCGGTTTGACCCAGTCTTCATACGTCACCGCCGCCATTGCGTTAATCCCGCTTGAAATGGTTGATAATGTTCTTGAAAATTTACCGAAAATAATTATCAATTTTAATTTCTCAAATCCTTAGCATGCACCTGAAAAGTACATGGTACAACAACATTTAAGCTCATGCATCTCCCATACAGAATATGAACGCTCGAACTTAAGGATGTAGATCCATAATAATTCTAATCCTACGCCTAAAAGATCTCAGCAGGAGCGTAGCTTGGGATTTCATTTTGGCAGAGATGACCACGTTCTGTTAAAATTTCGACCTCTTCAGGCTATATTCTCTTGTCTGTAAAACTGGTACTTTTCAAGTCTCCAGAAATTTCGAGGGGATATATCACATGATCAGCACCTTGTACACGCCCCGGTATAGTGCCACTGATTTCGAGATCCTAGGTGTTATAATTGAGTGATGAACGCTAGCACTTGTCACGCTAACTAAGTTTCATCCGTTTAAAAGGAAAGTAAACTTTTCTCTGAACTTTTTACGGCCCATGTAATGATCAGGGGCGGAACGTTTTTCTATGGGACTAGAATCGAGTAAGCTTAAGCTTTAGACTACTTTTTTTGCTTGGGCTTTGGCTTAGGCTTAGGCTTAGGCTTAGGTTTAGGAATATGCTTATAATACTGTTCCGCCCCTGTTCTTTACATTGGCCACTTTGTACCATAAAGTGCATTGTGAGCAACTACTCGCAATCTTTGTGTATACTGTAGCGACCCGAATAAGAGGAGAGTGCCTGATGTTTATTTCGCCTCTCCAGAGGCAACCCTCTGTTGTTCAGTTACGGACTATAATTTATTTTTAACCCGCCCGCTGCCCCTCGGTGCTCATATACATCCGATATTGCAACGGTATCCGTCCAATTAAACGTTTTTTGCCTTACATCAAAAGCTTGAGCGATAATGCAAGGTTATACTTTGGAATATAATTTCTAAACTTATGTATGCTTTAAAGTTTTGAATTCAATTTTATTTGGTCCTGGAGTCATTTATGCACTACAGTTAAAAATAATTGACATTTCTGGACTTTAGTGGCTGATATATTGTTGCTGTTAGGGTGGTGTCATTCGCCACATTGGAAACTGGTTTTGGTGAGTGTCCGAGACTCCCAAAACTACACCAAATTGTGCAATTCAATCAAAAATCGGAGCTGTTGTAGCCAGCGTCCATAATCATTCAATATTTGTCGAGTAATGAGTTGCGGCGGCATTTTCTTAGTTATTTGTGAGCGGAATTACTATTGTTTGGCGATTTGCTGGTGTGATTGATTGGCACATTGTACTTTGGGAGACTTAGTCATTTGAAAATTACAGTGAACCGCTGTTAAGGAGTTTGTTAATTCAGCACCACAGTGTGCGGTGCCTGCGGGCAGTACCAACAAGTTATGCGGAGATTTAGGGGTTTGGACGTCACCCTGGAGTGGACATTGGTTTTATACGGTGTGAGCTAGTGACTTAAAGGACTACTGATTTGTAGTATCGTAGTGGACGTGCAGAAAGCACCTATCGGCATCGTAGCAAGGATCCGATTACTAGTTAAGCATATTGTGCTTACTTGTGCTTTACTCGTGTGCTTTAATATATGGTGTTTTGGGGGGATTAAACTGGGAATTACGATTGCAGTTCTGAACCAGAGCGGAATAGCGTCACTGAAATACGGACACTTAAGCGGAGTTGTTGATTACGACTGGCACACGAAATCACAAACTATTCACACCCACCTCCTCTGATTCGGGTAACTGCAGTAAAAGAACTATTTAATGTGCAGTATTTAACAATTACGTATATGCGCTTTAAAACATCACCACAAGACACGAGAGTCATTTGATTATCGCGCTTTTAGTTTCTATATTTGAATAGTTATCGTTAACGCTGCTCAGAGACTTGGGTTTTAATCCTGGTTTTAAAATACATTTCTAATGTAAAATAGAATACAAAAATACGGCAAGAAAGGATTGGTATTTCACGGCTTGAAACGATTGGTTTATTTCACGCCTCGAAACGATTGGTTTATTTCACGGCTTGAAACGATTGGTTTATTTTACGGCTTGAAACGATTGGTTTATTTTACGGCTTGAAACGATTGGTTTATTTCACGGCTTGAAACGATTGGTTTATTTCACAGCTTGAAACGATTGGTTTATTTCACAGCTTGAAACGATTGGTTTATTTCACAGCTTGAAACGATTGGTTTATTTCACGGCTTACCCACTGAAAATACACGCCATAAACAGACCCGGAAGCCCACGTAAATCGCCGAGCATTTCCAGCATATAATACACAACCAATTGATCTTTTGATGTCACCGCCGTTCGAGGGTCTCGCATTGGATCACATCCGGCATAATACGCGAACATTACAAGACCAATAACGAACACAATGCCGAATATAAGCGATAGCGCAGGAATATTGAATAAAGACACAATTTGAGCTTTACGCATCGTTGAAAGCTACCAGTAACGTTGTAACGATTTGATTCGAACTGAAAGCCGCTGAAACGTTAAAAGACGAAATGGTTTAACCCTTTCACTCATAGAGTATACTATGAGCAACTAAATTCAATAATGTACGAGCATTACACACACTGTGAGCAGCGTTTAACGTTTATAACATATATGCGCAGTGCAAAATCTGTACAAGACGTGAGAGCCCCCTCGGGCTCGAGCGTCAAGCTCCTATAGATGAGTGGTCATCGTAAACGCCTCACACCCGAGATACTGTGGATCGAATCTTACCTTGAAAGTGCATCTAATATAAAATGGAAAATATTCATGTGAGAAAGGGTTAAGTTAATATTTTTCGCCGCCATTATTAATTTTCAAAGAAGATCGTCACTTTTTAAAACTTTATTACGGTATTAAAATTATAAGCAAATACATGAAAACTTATGTGAGCTATTTCCAAACTTAAGGTATACCTGTATACTTCAACACTGATCATATCATATAGCAATATTTTTGGTTCAAATTTTTTGGCTGAAAACAAATTTCAAATAGTGAACCAGCGAAAAGTAAAGCGAAAATATACAAAATGAGTGAAAATCAGAAATAAAATTGTTTTCGGAAAATTAAAGTGTGTGAAAATCCGGACTTAACTTTAAAAACTGTTCTATTTTCAATATATTTTGGTTTAAATTTTTTGGCTGAAAACAAATTCGAATAGTGAACCAGCGAAAAGTATAGCCAAAAATTAGAAAATGAGTGAAAATCAGCAATAAAATTGGGTTTCGAAAAATTAAAAAGTATGAAAATGCGGACTTAACTGTAAAAACTGTTGTCTTTTTTCACGCGACACAACCTGTGTTTCTACTGTTAA